>JARQOD010001545.1:51241-95819 GCA_033576555.1 Oophaga sylvatica | reverse complement strand
TCAACTTGAAAGCGTTAAATCAATACATCCGAGTGGAAAAATTCAAAATGGAAACGTTAAGATTAACAGTGAAGTTGCTAGAACCGGGCTGCTACATGGCCATGATCGATCTGACAGATGCATACTACCATGTACCGATCTGGGAAGAACATCAAAAATACCTAAGATTGTTAGTACAGATTGCACAGGGCCCTACGCATCTGCAGTACCAATGTCTTCCCTTCGGGATTTCGGTGGCACCCCGTATCTTCACAAAATTAATTTCAGAAGTGGCATCTTTTGTAAGGAAAGAAGACATATTACTGGTGCCCTATTTGGACGACTTCCTAGTAATAGCAAACACCGAAGGAGAATGCAGGAAGGCAACCACAAGGATGCTAGAAATCCTAACCAGTTTAGGCTGGATAATAAACGAAAAAAAATCGAAACTAATCCCAACCAGAAAACAAGAATTCTTGGTAATAGAGTTAGATTCCTGCAATCAACAATGTGTCCTCCCGGACAGGAAAGTAGACTCCATTCAAAGCAAAATACAACAGTTAAGATCGAACAGGAGGACTATAACAGTCCGACAAGCAATGTCGTTGTTGGGAACATTAACAGCAACAATACCAGCGGTCCAGTGGGCACAAAGCCACACAAGAGACCTGCAAGAACAAATATTAGCCGAACAGGCAAAAGATCCGACCAGCCTAAATCGGCGATTCACCCTAACGCCACAGGTCCTCAACTCATTGCAATGGTGGCTAAAACCCGAAAACCTCAAAAAAGCTGTACCCTGGTCAATTCACAATCAGATAATATTGACTACGGATGCAAGTCCCTCGGGATGGGGAGCACATTTAATAGGACGGCTTGTACAAGGCCTATGGGAACCCTCAATGAAGGAAACATCCTCCAATTTGAAAGAACTAACAGCAGTGAGACTAGCGCTATATCAACTAAGAAAAGAGGTACAAGGAAGACATGTCACAATATTATCCGACAACAACACGACAGTAGCCTACATAAATCGACAAGGAGGTACAAGATCACCATCCTTGATGGCGGAGGCAAGAGAGCTGTTCGCATGGGCGGAAAACAACCTGTTATCCCTGTCGAGCACACATTTGGGAAAATTTGCGCCAGCTGGGGCAGACCAGAAGTGGGCCTGTTTGCTACAAAACAAAATCGGAAAGTAAACAGATTTTACTCCCTAAACCCGAGAAAACAACCAGAAGGAGTAGATGCGCTACTACACCGCTGGAAATTCAAACTGGCATATGCCTTTCCACCATTTCCCCTAATACCAGTAGTCCTGAGAAAAATACGAGAGGACAAGAGCCGTGTAATCCTTATAGCGCCCTTCTGGCCAAAGAGAGCGTGGTTCACATGGCTCACACGCATGTCTGCCTCGGACACATGGATCCTACCCGATGTTCCCAATCTACTACACCAGGGACCAGTGGAGCATCCTCAGGTGCACAATCTACACCTCACTGCCTGGAACCTGAGAGGGGACTCCTATTAGCCAAAGGGTTCTCAGGGCCCTTGGTGACTACCTTGCTCACTAGTAGGAAAAAAGTCACCTCAGCCAAATATTATAAAATCTGGCAAAAATTCTTGGACTTCTCAGGTCGGAGGTTTTCGGGGACAGTCCAGATGGTCCCGATGACGGAAATCCTGGAATTTCTACAAAAGGGCTTGGAAAAAGGATTGTCCACAAGCACTCTAAAGGTGCAAGTCTCGGCACTAGGTGCGCTATTTGACAAAAAACTGGCTGACCACCCATGGATCTATAGATTCATTCGGGCCTCCTTTACAGCCAGACCCTTGAAAATTGTTCCTAAGGTAGCTCCCTGGGATCTAAATTTAGTGTTAAATGCGTTAACTACGGCCCCATTTGAGCCAATCTCATCTATTTCAATAAAGGCTCTGACACTAAAAACAGTGCTCTTGGTTGCCCTAACGTCAGCTCGGCGAGTCAGCGAGCTGCAAGCTATTTCTATAAATTCTCCATATACTACCTTTATGGATGACAGAGTGGTCATAAGAACTGACCCAGCCTTTCTTCCGAAGGTTAATACAAAATTTCATAGGGACCAAGAGATAATTTTGCCCTCGTTTTGTGCCAACCCAAAATCCAGGGAGAGCAAACCTTTCATTGTCTAGATGTAAGACGTTGCCTACTTCAATATATAGAAGTTTCGAAATCTTAGCGACAGTCTTCAGCCCTTTTTGTCTCCTTCCAGGGGACAAACAGGGGTAAAAAAGCTTCAAAAGCTACAATTGCACGGTAGCTACGCATGGCTATCTCACTTTCTTATTCTTCGTCAGGTCAGACTCCCCCACTGGGTGTAAAGGCTCACTCCACAAAGGCTATTGCGACATCCTGGGCCGAACGGGCAAATGCGTCAATAGAGCAGATTTGCAGGGCAGCGGTGTGGTCGTCACCATCCACCTTTTTCCGTCATTATAGGCTAGATTTAAGTTCTTCGAATTTAGCCTTTGGTAGAAAGGTGTTATCTGCTGTTGTCCCACCCTAGGAGGCTCTTCTATTTCTTCCTCTCACGTCGGTGCTGTCATGGCGAAGGGAAAAAATGATAATTACGTAATTTGATTTTTGAGAGCCATGACAACACCGTATTATTCCCGCCCTATCTTGGTGATGGTTGTGTGACTCACAAAAAAAAAAAAATAATAATAATAATAATAAAATAAAAATGCATGTATAAATTAAAATATAAAGAAGGTAAATGTCGTAAATATGCTAGTATATGTGTATATATAACGACTAATTTTGGCGGTTACCTTGCATACTCTGAAACAAACTGAGGGAGAGGTGCCGCCCCCCTTCTTTTATCTCTGCTACAGGTTTCCTGTTCCTGGGGGCGGATACCATACTCTCACGTCGGTGCTGTCATGGCTCTCAAAAATCAAATTACCGGTACGTAATTATCATTTTGTTAGTGGCTCGAACAGCAGAAGTCCTAAATCATCACACAGAACGAACGGTGTCGGTACTGGAATGTCTCGGTTGGGTGGTGAATCGAGAAAAATCTCATTTAACACCCAGTACAAGAAAAGTATTTCTAGGGTATTACTGGATTCCAGATCCAGGACAGCCTTCTTACCAGAAGTCAAGCAACAATCGTTAAAAAAGAAGGTTGCAGAGATGGTGAAGAGCAGAGTTACCATAAGAAGAGCTATGCAGGTTCTGGGAGTGATGACATCATGCATTCCATGCGTCAGATGGGCACAGGCTCATTCAAGACCCCTACAAAAAGAAGTTCTATCTTTGTGGGATCGTCATCAGGCATCCCTAGACAAGAAGATTTATCTTTCTGCAAAAGTGAAGAGATCTTTAAGTTGGTGGATGCAAATCATAAATCTCAGAAGAGGAGTTCTTTGGATTCCATCTCCAGTCATAATAATAACTACAGACGCAAGCGCTTGGGGATGGGGAGCCCATCTAGAAGGAAAGATTCTTCAGGGAAAATGGCCGGAAAAAATCAGACGAATGTCGTCAAACTATCGAGAGCTGTATGCGATTTGGGAGTCGTTAAGAAGAAACCAAAACCGTTTAAAAGACCAACATGTCAAAATCCTGTCAGACAATATGACAGCAGTAGCCTTCATAAAACATCAGGGAGGCTCTCGATACAGAACTCTGCAGGATCTAGCAGAAAAGATATTCATATGGGCAAAACAGACGGTCCTATCCATAACCGCAGTACACCTGGAAGGTTCGCAGAACCTAGTAGCAGACTATCTAAGCAGACAGAAGATCTACCCGACCGAGTGGGAGCTGAACCAGGAGGTCTTCCACTTACTATGCCAACGATGGGGAACGCCTCAGATAGATCTTTTTGCTACAAGGAAAAATTCGAAGCTACCAAGGTTTTATTCACTGAACCCAGTGGACAATCCAGAAGGTGTAGATGCCTTGAGTCAGAGGTGGAACGATCCTCTAAATTATGCATTCCCACCAATAGCACTGATACCAGCGGTCCTAAGGAAGATAAGAGAAGACGGAGCGAGAGTCATACTAATAGTTCCATTCTGGCCAAGGAGGAGCTGGTTTCCACTACTAGGCGACATGACCACAGAAAAACCAATCGAGCTTCCCCGGTGGAAGGACATAGTTCACCAGGGACCAGTTCTACACCAGGACCCAGAAAGATTGCACCTGTCAGCCTGGATCCTGAACGGGACATTTTAAAAGCTCGTGGTCTATCAGATCAGGTCATAACGATTCAGGCCAGCAGAAAACCTGTAACGTCGGCAATATATTATAAAATCTGGAAGAAGTTCTGTCTGGAAGGTGGCAGGTCTGATGCTGTAGCTGGGGTCCCGGATGTTCCTCGAGTTCTGGATTTCCTCCAGGCAGGATTTAATATGGGTCTTAGACCTAGTACACTTAAAGTGCAAATCTCGGCATTAAGTACTTACATGGACTATCCATTAGCCTCCCATCCTTGGGTAGTTAGATTTGTCAAAGCAATCCAGAGATTGCGGCCCACTATAAGACAGTTGTCTCCCCCTGGGACTTAAATCTAGTTTTGGCGGCTCTTTGTAAAAATCCTTTCACACCAAACAGGGAGTTACCTGTTTCACTCTTATCGATGAAAACAGCGTTTTTGGTAGCAATCACCACAGCCAAAAGAGTAGGGGAAACTCAAGCACTTTCCATTAAAGACCCATATCTGCAGATCAGAGAGGATCACATAATTTTAAAACTTGATCCGGCTTTCTTGCCCAAGGTAGCTTCCTGGCAAAATCGTAATCAAGAAATCATACTCTCGTCTTTTTGTGAAAAACCATTAAACGTAAAAGAACAAGATTTACACTCCCTTGATGTTAGACAGGCAGTGATTGATTACTTGGAGGCCACTAAGCTCTGGAGGAAAGACCCTAATTTGTTTATTTTGTTTGGAGGTAAAAATAGGGGTAAAAAAGCTTCTAAAGCATCCATTGCAAGATGGATTACCACTATAATCTGAGGACTCTCAACTCTAAATATTTCACTATAATCTCAAAAACTTACACATCTGAGGGTGTAGTTTGTCCTATAAAGATAAGAGCCCATTCTAGCAGAGCATTGTCAGCCTCATGGGCTGAGAGAGCAGGAGCATCATTAGAACAAATTTGTAAGGCAGCCTCTTGGGCTCGGGTAAATACCTTTTGCAAGCACTACAAACTAGATGTGCTAGCAGGACAACATACGGCATATGGTAGAAAAGTATTACAGGCCGTAGTCCCACCCTAGGAGGGTTTCTTTGGTACTCTCCATAGTGCTGTCAGGGGGACGTCCTGGAAAATGGGTATTATACCTACCGATAATTCGGTTTCCAGGAGTCCATCCTGACAGCACGGTTAGTTCCCTCCCTTGTCTATCTTGTTATATATGCTAATTCATATGATGTAATATGTTTAAGTAAATTAAAATGTTATCACTGGTATTGATCCATGGTATGGTACTTGTCAAATCACTGAGGTATTGGGGGAGGAGTGGGACCTTTTAACCTCTCGTGTGCTTCCTGTCCCTGTAAGGAGGAGGAGGACGTCCTCCATAGTGCTGTCAGGATGGACTCCTGGAAACCGAATTATCGGTAGGTATAATACCCATTATTCTCTATGTGGAGTGTGGCTCTGCGGGTGGAGGTCGGTGCTGGAGGCTCCATTATTCTCTATGTGGAGTGAGGCTCTGCGGGTGGAGGTCGGTGCTGGAGGCTCCATTATTCTCTATGTGGAGTGTGGCTCTGCAGGTGGAGGTCGGTGCTGGAGCCTCCATTATTCTCTATGTGGAGTGCGGCTCTGCAGGTGGAGGTAGGTGCTGGAGGCTCCATTATTCTCTATGTGGAGTGTGGCTCTGCGGGTGGAGGTCGGTGCTGGAGGCTCCATTATTCTCTATGTGGAGTGTGGCTCTGCGGGTGGAGGTAGGTGCTGGAGGCTCCATTATTCTCTATGTGGAGTGCGGCTCTGCGGGTGGAGGTAGGTGCCGGAGGCTCCATTATTCTCTATGTGGAGTGCGGCTCTGCGGGTGGAGGTCGGTGCTGGAGGCTCCATTATTCTCTATATGGAGTGTGGCTCTGCGGGTGGAGGTCAGTGCTGGAGGCTCCATTATTCTCTATGTGGAGTGCGGCTCTGCGGGTGGAGGTAGGTGCTGGAGGCTCCATTACTCTCTATGTGGAGTGCGGCTCTGCGGGTGGAGGTAGGTGTTGGAGGCTCCATTAGGCTGGGGTCACACACACCGACTAACAAATCTGACACACATGTCACTGTGACATTAGATATAGATATATATATATATATATATATATATATATATATATATATATATATATATATATATATTATATATATATATATATATATATATATATATATATATATATATATATATATATATATATATATATATATGTATATTTATAGTTCATCCACTTCTACATACTGTAATAGCCGCTAATTCAATTGCCGGCTTTTGTGAAAGTACAGACCCGACATGAAATGACACATGGTTTACTTACAGTTAACCATGTCATTTCATGTATTTTTATATATGGTTTAAACTTACAATTACATGAGTGTATGTGTGCAAAATTGCAGACATGTAGTGGTTAATTAAAGGTATAAATTTGTTGAAAAAAAATGCCTATACCTTGTGTTTGCATATTAACTTTTTTTTTTTTTTTTTTTTCATTATAGACGTGAAGAAGATTGGCAGGTATTCACTTTCGGTGTCCTTATGTTTCACATATCATTCTGGTACCGCTCTTACCTTTTGTATAAGTACTCGTATATCTAGTCTATATGTCTCCTCTTAAATGTGCTAGTGTTCCTGTATATTAGTTCATGTTTCCTTATCCTCTGTATTTCCACTATTTATTTCATTTTAATCTCTTTTTAATTTTATTTTCTTTATCCTTTTTCCTTCCTTTTTTTTCTACTTTTTTTCTTACTTATTCTTCATTTTTCCCCCTTTTCTTTCGCCAATAATCTCATACATCGCTTTTTCATTCCTCCTTTATGGTCTCTTTGTATTTTCACTTATCTCGCTCACACATCCTTCTCTCATTGTCCTTATGCTTTACTTCTGTTTCCCTGGTTTGTACTACGCAGGCGCCCCCTTTACTCCCTCCCCCTCTCTGTCTTACATGGTTTCTGCCCACTTCCGTCTTAGAAGACGCTCTGCACATGTGCGAGCATCTCTGCACTCCTGACCTACTTCCTGTCTCCTTCCGAGTGACGCTGTACTTAAAAAGCAGCTGTGTGTGAGCTCACTTCACACGCGTCTCTCACAACGGCTGGTTCCCTGATCTTCTCCCCTCTCAGGTATGCTTGTCTCACACGCCTGTCTTTACTTTCCTGGGACCGATCTTACACTCATGGAGGCTCACTGCATATGTTCTGTTCTCCTTCCACAGCTCTCACATTTATTTTGCTCCTGGAAGCGCACAGGTACCTATCCATTTAACCCTCACAGTGATTTACCTGCTATCTTATAGTCTATAGTTACTCCAAGTGCCATGTGAATAAGCTTTCTCTATGGTGGTGTATACATGTGTGTGTGTGTGTATATATATATATATATATATATATATATATATATATATATATATATATATATATATATATATATATACATATATATTTATATATACATATATTTATTATGTTAACTACTTTGAGCTTATTATGGATTTGGCACCAGCCTATACCCCTATTAATAGTTTAGCTATATACTTTAATGTTTTTTTCTGTGATTCTCCCTACTTGTCAATATGCTATTATTTAATTTATTTGATACCTTATACTATATTTCATGGTATGCACAACAAAATATTGTATATTTCCTTTTTCCAGGACGTCCCCCTGACAGCACTATGGAGGACGTCCTCCTCCTCCTTACAGGTACAGGAAAGCACACGAGAGGTTAAAAGGTCCCACTCCTCCCCCAATACCTCAGTGTTTTTCCTGTCCCTGCATGGAGGGACACACGAGAGATCGCTGCGCAGCTTACCGGGGGGCCCGGGGGATCGTGCGGTTCGTCCAGTCCTTCCCCTGTCAAGAGGTCCAGGGCTGAAACTCCCTCCTTGGGAGTCCCTCTGCTCCAATGACCGGGGGCGGACGAGCTCCCGGGTAAGAGTCGCTCCTCCCGGTGGGAGGCTCTCGGCTCAGGCGTCTTCCTCCTGGTCCAGGGAGGAACGCCGTACAGGCCTCGTCTGGGAGCGGAGCGTCACTTCCGGTGACACAAGGCCGAAGAGCGTCGCATTTGGAAACGCAGGTGCACCGCTAAGCTTCATGCGTTCTGGAGTAGAACGCAAAAGGTATGGAAAGCGCGTCGCATTTAGGAGCGCAGGTGCCGCCAATCTTGGTGCGTTCCAGGATGGAACGCAGTAGAGGCGGCGCTAAAGACGTCACAGAAGCGCTATTTTAAGAGCGCGTGTATGGTGGCGTTTGAATTGCTGAGCGCCATTCTGTGATTTAAACACAGGGAACACGTTGTAGCTACCATAGCAGTCCTAAGGCAGCAAGGTGAATCTTTCTGCGGCAGGATATGGAGTCTGAGAAATCCAGAGAGGAGGATGCGGGGGTGAGTGCGCATAGCGCAAAAACTGCACCCTCACTATGTAAGTGCATCATCCAGACTCAGTCCTTAGTATACATATTGTTGTATTATTTAGGACAAGGATACTTCATCGATGTCTCTGCAGGCAGCGAAAAAATCGGGCAAAGTCTCGGTGAAATCTAATCGCTGTTCCACATGTCACAAGAAGCTTCCTGACACTTATAAGAAACCGGTCTGTTGTTCTTGTACAGCAGCAGTTTTGGAGCAAGAAAGATCTTCATTATTATCTGACTTGAAGATCCTGATCAGGGAAGAAGTGCAGGCATCGTTATCTGCTAGTTCACAACAGCAGCCCACTAAACAGGGTCCGTGTTGTAAGAGACCTAGGTTGGAAGAGGACCTGGAACTGGAATCAGAGGAAAATTCAGAGTATTCGGAGCAGGAAGAAGGCGAAGTACAGGCAGAAAACCAGGAAAAGGCCAGGAGGTACCTATTCCCGGTGGAAGATACGGAAGATCTTATCCAGGCTGTAAGAAGTACAATGCATATGGAAGATGTTCAACGGCCTCAATCCAGACAGGATTTGATGTTCGGTGGCCTCACAACTCAGTTACAGAAAGTCTTTCCTATAAGTGACCATATTAAATCCATGAAAATCCTGGTCAGGGAATAATGCACACTAAAAACAAAATCTAAAAACAAATTATGTTCCTTACCTTTTGCAGGTTCAAAAGTATTTGGTCAGGCGTTAGATGATATCCTAAAGGCATCAGATAGCAAAAAAGGGTTTCCAGAGGAAAAACCCAAAAAGTTTCAGTCCTTTCGGAAGAAACCAGCTTTTCGTAGACAACCATTTTACAAAGACACAGGAAGAGCTAGCAGGGGAACATATAAAGGTTCCTACACTCAGAATAGAGGAAGTAAGAGCTCATTGTTCAGATCTTCATCAAGATCTAGGAAACAATGACGTCAGGCACATAGGGGCAGACTCCTGTTTTCTGCAGAGAACTGGAAACAGGTGACCAGAAACGAGTGGGTTTTACAAACCATAACAGAAGGTTACAGAATAGATCTGACATCCTATCCGCCCTAAAGATACATATCTCCCACTGTGGTTCAGGCAAACTCAGGGATGTTTCAAGATCTTCGAGACCTAATCTCTTCCAAGGTCATAGTGCCAGTGCCCGGATCAGAGGAAAAGAGGGGACATTATTCCTCTCTTTCTCCAATAATGAAACCATCAGGCGAGTCGCGGACAATTCTGAATCTCAAACCATTGAACAAGTTTGTTCGTTACAAGAGATTCAGAATGGAGTCAATAAGGTCGGCAATCCCGTTGATAGACAAGAACTCGGTAATGTGTACCCTAGACTTAAAAAGTGCGTACTACCAGGTCCCGATTCATCCAGCCTCGCAGGAACTTCTGAGGTTTGCCGTAAGCCTACCGGACTGTACCTGCCACTTCCAGTTCCAAGGCCTTCCGTTCGGGCTGGCTTCTGCTCCCAGGGTTTTTACAAAGTTAATATCAGAAGTCGTAGCCTATCTAAGAAACCAAGGAATCATAGTAATACCTTACCTGGACGACTTTTTGTTAGTGGCTCGAACAGCAGAAACTCTAAATCATCACACAGAACGAACAGTGGCGGTGCTGGAGTGTCTCGGTTGGGTGGTGAATCGAGAAAAATCTCATTTAACACCCAGGTCAAGAAGAGTATTTCTAGGGGTATTACTGGATTCCAGATCCAGGACAGCCTTCTTACCAGAAGTAAAGCATCAATCCTTGAAAAAGAAGGTTGCAGAAATGGTGAAGAGCAGAGTTACCATAAGAAAAGCTATGCAGGTTCTGGGAGTGATGACATCATGCATTCGATGCGTCAGATGGGCACAGGCTCATTCAAGACCTCTACAAAAGGAGGTTCTATCTTTGTGGGATCGTCATCAATCATCCCTAGACAAGAAGATCCAACTTTCTGCAAAAGTGAAGAGATCTTTAATTTGGTGGATGCAAAGCATTAATCTCAGAAGAGGAGTTCTTTGGATTCCATCTCCATTCATACTAATAACTACAGACGCAAGCGCTTGGGGATGGGGAGCCCACTTAGAAGGGAAGATTCTTCAGGGAAAATGGCCAGAAAAAATCAGACGAATGTCGTCAAATTATCGAGAGCTGTATGCGATTTGGGAATCTTTAAGAAGAAACCAAAACCGTTTAAAAAACCAACATGTCAAAATCCTATCAGACAATATGACAGCAGTATCCTTCATCAAACATCAGGGAGGCTCTCGATACAGATCTCTGCAGGATCTAGCAGAAAGAATATTCAGATGGGCAGAACAAACGGTCCTTTCTATAACTGCAGTACACCTGGAAGGTTCGCAAAACTTAGTAGCAGACTATCTAAGCAGACAAAAGATCTACCTGACCGAGTGGGAGCTGAGCCAGGAGGTATTCCATTTACTGTGTCAACGATGGGGAACACCTCAGATAGATCTTTTTGCTACAAGGAAAAATTCGAAGCTACCAAGGTTTTATTCACTGAACCCAGTGGACAATCCAGAAGGTGTAGATGCCTTGAGTCAGAGGTGGAACGAACCTCTAAATTATGCATTCCCACCAATAGCACTGATACCAGCGGTTCTGAGGAAGATAAGAGAAGACGGAGCGAGAGTCGTACTAATAGTTCCGTTCTGGCCAAGGAGGAGCTGGTTTCCACTTCTAGGTGCCATGACCACAGAAAAACCAATCGAGCTTCCTCGGTGGAAGGACATAGTTCACCAGGGACCAGTTCTACACCAGGACCCAGAAAGATTGCAACTGTCAGCCTGGATCCTGAACGGGACATTTTAAAAGCTCGTGGTCTATCAGATCAGGTCATAACGATTCAGGCCAGCAGAAAACCTGTAACGTTGGCAATATATTATAAAATCTGGAAGAAGTTCTGTCTGGAAGGTGTCAGGTCTGATGCTGTAGCTGGGTCCCGGATGTTCCGCGAGTTCTGGATTTCCTCCAGGCAGGATTTAATATGGGTCTTAGACCTAGTACACTTAAAGTGCAAATCTCGGCATTAAGTACTTATATGGACTATCCATTGGTCTCACATCCTTGGGTAGTTAGATTTGTCAAAGCAATCCAAAGATTGCGGCCCACTATAAGACAGTTGTCTCCCCCATGGGACTTAAATCTAGTTCTGGTGGCTCTTTGTAAAACTCCGTACACACCAAACAGGGATTTGCCTATTTCACTCTTATCGATGAAAACAGCTTTCTTGGTAGCCATCACCACAGCCAAGAGAATAGGGGAGATTCAAGCACTATCCATTAAAGACCCATATCTGCAGATCAGAGAGGATCATATAGTATTAAAACTTGATCCTGCTTTCATGCCCAAGGTAGCTTCTTTGCAAAATCGCAATAAAAAAATCGTACTCCCGTCCTTTTGTGAAAAACCATTAAACATAAAAGAAAAAGCCTTACACTCCCTGGATGGTAGACAGGCAGTGATTGATTACTTGGAGGCCACTAAGCTCTGGAGGAAAGACCCTAATTTGTTTATTTTGTTCGGAGGTAAAAATAGGGGTAAAAAAGCTTCCAAAGCATCCATTGCAAGATGGATTACCACTATAATCTCAAAAGCCTACACATCTGAAGGCGTAGTTTGTCCTATAAAGATAAGAGCCCATTCTAGCAGAGCATTGTCAGCATCATGGGCTGAGAGAGCAGGAGCATCATTAGAACAAATTTGTAAGGCAGTCTCTTGGGCTAGAGTAAATACCTTTTGCAAGCACTATAAATTAGATGTGCTAGCAGGACAACATACGGCATATGGTAGAAAAGTATTACAGGCCATAGTCCCACCCTAAGGAGGGTTTCTTTGGTACTCTCCATAGTGCTGTCAGGGGACGTCCTGGAAAATGGGTATTATACCTACCGTTAATTCGGTTTCCAGGAGTCCATCCTGACAGCACGGTTAGTTCCCTCCCTTGTCTATCTTGATATATATGCTAATTCATATGATGTAATATGTTTAAGTAAATTAAAGTGTTATCACTGGTATTTATCCATGGTATGGTACTTGTCAAATCACTGAGGTATAGGGGGAGGAGTGGGACCTTTTAACCTCTCGTGTGCTTTCCTGTCCCTGTAAGGAGGAGGAGGACGTCCTCCATAGTGCTGTCAGGATGGACTCCTGGAAACCGAATTAACGGTAGGTATAATACCCATTATTACTCCCTTGTTGTAATTACTGTTCCTCGTTTTTTTCGTTTAGAAATATAACCTTGATAAAGGCCCCAGTGCCGAAGCGTCGGTGTTATTTTCTGTGCATCCTTGGATTCATTAATAAATATTTTCTGCATTGAAAATGAGTTGCCTCAGGTTACTCTCTACCTGCTAGTATTAATTCAGTATTGTTTAATTAAATCGCATCTGGCATTTAGACCTGCTGGGGAACGAGTACCTAGAGTAAAAATCCAAAAGGATTCTCTATTTAATAGTTTACGTTTATGATCTCCTCCCCGATGAGGTTGTAAAACTTTTTCAATGCCATTAAATCTAAAGGAACTAAGATCTCCCTTATGTTTTGACAGAAAGTGTTTAGAAACTGCCGAGGATGAATAAGCTTGAGGGTTAATCGCATCTGACAAGTGCCGTCTGATGCGTACTTTTAAAGAGCACGAGGTACAGCCCACATATAATAAATCACATTTAGTGCAGGCAATAGTATAAACAACGAACATGGTGTTACAATTCACGTAGTTAATTTGATATATTTTATCTCCAAGCGCTGAAGTGAAGCTCTGTGTTTTATTAGCATATAAACAGGCTTTACACTTGTTAGCGCCACATTTGTAAAAACCTTTGGTGCTCAGCCAACTGCCTGCACCAGAAATCATGACATTACTTGAAAAAAAAACTGGGTGATAAAATGTTATGGAGAGTGGGTGCTCTTCTAGCTGAAAATAGAATATTATCAGTAATTATATTTCTTAGAAGAGGATCGGTATTTAGTACAGGAAGATACTTCTTCACAATAGCAGTAATTTGAGAGTACTCTGTACTGAATTGCGTTGTGAAAGCTATATGTTTATTCTGCATTTTATTGTGTGTGATGTTTTGTGACTAAAGATCTTTTCTGTCTCGATGTGGAGCTTTGTTAATAGCTTCGTCCAGAATGGAATGCAAATAACCACGGTTATCGGTATCGACTTCTTTCTGTGTTTTCTCCCCGCACGTTTGCGTCGTTTTTTGATGGTTTATTGCTAGTTGATGTAGAAAAAATTCTTCTGGATTGAAAAACATTCCTTGTGCTGCTGGTTGATGCCACAGAGGAGTCTGAATGTTCATCATAAGATAAAGCTGAGGTGTCAGTGAATACTTCCGAATCCTTAAAGCTGACTTTGCCAATGTTCACTAAAGCTAATTGCTTTAATTATCAAATACGAAGCAATCGAACTTGAAACAGTTAAAGCTGATATCATGAATTTACAAACATCCTTAAAAGATTATACCACGACAGCTGAGTTTCAGCAATATAACACCAAATTAAAAGAAAATATCACCAAATTGGAGAACAACATCACGGAGGTTAAGAAGAGAAAATTCACACGGGATGTGGAGGATTATGCTACAGACAAAATCTATAACTGGCATGATAAACCATACTCCATCCTGAAGAAGCGGCCCTATAAAGGGAGATATAATGCCAACAAAGTCAGCTTTAAGGATTCGGAAGTATTCACTGACACCTCAGCTTTATCTTCTGATGAACATTCAGACTCCTCTGTGGCATCAACCAGCAGCACAAGGAATGTTTTTCAATCCAGAAGAATTTTTTTCTACATCAACTAGCAATAAACCATAAAAAAATGACGCAAACGTGCGGGGAGAAAACACAGAAAGAAATCGATATCCATTCAGGAAGAAGAAACGTTACTAAACGACATACTGATATGGAACTTATCCAGTTATATCATTTCCCAAGATCAGATGCGACTTTTGAGTAAAGGCCTGGGATTTTCCCCCACTACACATTTCAATTTGTTTAATACATTGTTGGACGTAAACAAATTTGCTCGTAATGTAACGGTTAAATGTCATTTTTTTCAAACAGAATCCCATGAAAATTCAGCTGTCTCTAATAATCTAGAAGCAAATTCACCTGAGACAGCGATGTCGCTCCATGAGCACAAAGCGCTACTAGATTTACAATTACTCAATATAGAATCTAATCCAGACTTCACTTCTTATGACAATAAATTTGATATCAATAATCCCAGGTTCTACCCCTTACAAGCTAGACCTCCAGTTTTGGATCAATTCCAAGACTTAATAGAAAAAGACCTGATTTCTTTAAAGATGGACTCCGAAAAATCCTATAAGAATAATCTTACATCACGAGAAAAAATAGCTTTGGAACAATTAAAAAATAATAAAGACTTAATTATTCGAAAATCAGACCAAGGAGGTTCCATTGTACTTATGAATGCAGGTCTCTATAAAAAATTAATTTTGTTAGACCTCGATGATAGCAACATTTACATGGAATAATCTACAAACCCTACCATCAGATTTAATCAAGATATATTTCATATCATACAAGAAGGCCTTGCTATGAATGTATATGATAAAAGAACAGCAGATTTCTTATACAATGAGTACCCGGTAACACCGTTGTACCATGCGTTTCCTAAAATACATAAGGAAATATTCCCACCACCACTAAGACCAATAGTCTCTGGCATTGATTCTCTAGGCGAACACCTGGGAGCTTGGGTGGATTTCCACCTTCAACCGTTAGTACAAAATATGCCCAGCTTTATCAGAGATACCAAATATGTCACTTCTGTTTTTGACAAATTTATATGGCAGGATAATTTTCAATGGTTTTCTTGCGATGTTATTAGTTTATATCCTTCGATACCGCACATGGTGGCCCTTAAATGTCTAAAATATTATCTTGACAAATTTAGCTCATATAACACAGAAATTAAGACTTTTTTGCATCTGGCAGTAGAGTTCCTACTTAGTCATAATTATTTCTCTTTCGATAACAAATATTTTTTTGCAAATCAGTGGAGTTAGTATGAGGGCGAAATTTTCTCCCTCTTTGGCAAATAGTCATGTTCTGCTGGGAAGAACAATTTATATACAGTGACAATAATCCTTATTTTCATAATATGAAATGGTATGGTCGTTATATAGACGACTTATTGTTTATTTGGGGGGCACTAAGGAAGAAATGTTAGAATGTCTCACATATTTCAATAATAATGACTTCAATCTAAAATTTACATACCAATTTCATAAATCTATTATTAATTTTTTAGATTTAGCTTTATTTGATGATACTAACAAACAGTCTATAATTATTTCACCATATTCAAAGCCTACAGCATGTAACTCTGTTCTAACAGCTGATTCCTGCCATCCTAGGCACGTTATCAATAATTTACCTTATGGTGAACTGATAAGGTTAAAACTTAACTGTACAGATGCATCTACTTATGCTAAAGTGACGAAAATTCAGAAAAAATTCTTAAACCGTGGTTATTCGCATTCCATTCTGGACAAAGCTATTAACAAAGCTGCACATCGAGACAGAAAAGATCTTTTGTCACAAAATATCACACACAATAAAATGCAGAATAAACATATAGCTTTCACAACGCAATTCAGTACAGAGTACTCTCAAATTACTGCTATTGTGAAGAAGTATCTTCCTGTACTAAATACCGATCCTCTTCTAAGAAATATAATTACTAAAAATAACATTCTATTTTCAGCTAGAAGAGCACCCACTCTCCATAACATTTTATCACCCAGTTTTTTTCAAGTAATGCCATGATTTCTGGTGCAGGTAATTGGCTGAGCACCAAAGGTTTTTACAAATGTGGTGCTAACAAGTGTAAAGCCTGTTTATATGCTAATAAAACACAGAGCTTCACTTCAGCGCTTGGAGATAAAATATATCAAATTAACAACTACATGAATTGTAACACCACGTTCGTTGTTTATACCATTGCCTGCACTAAATGTGATTTATTATATGTGGGCTGTACCTCGTGCTCTTTAAAAGTACGCATCAGACGACACTTGTCAGATACGATTAACCCTCAAGCTTATTCATCCTCGGCAGTTTCTAAACACTTTCTGTCAAAACATAAGGGAGATCTTAGTTCCTTTAGATTTAATGGCATTGAAAAAGTTTTACAACCTCATCGGGGAGGAGATCATAAACGTAAACTATTAAATAGAGAATCCTTTTGGATTTTTACTCTAGGTACTCATTCCCCAGCAGGTCTAAATGCCAGATGCGATTTAATTAAACAATACTGAATTAATACTAGCAGGTTCATCATGCTCTGAGATTCTTTTCTTGCATATATCGTTAACATTTTTATTCTTATCTGTTTTTATTTTATCATTATTCTCTTTTTTTTGTGTCACTGTAATGGGTTATGTCGCATACACATCACATTTATTTTTGTTTCTAGTTATATTTAGTTTATTTATATATGTGTGTCTCATCATGATTTCTTCACCAGGTGTTGAATGTTACTATTATAAATAACGCCCAGTTTCAGTCTGAGCTAGATCTTGAGAAAGACTAACGTCGAAACGCGTTGATCTGCTCTATCATACTTATGTGGATCTGTACTGCTTGGATATTGCTGATTTATTTTTAATCATTAACATTAAAAGGTTTTTTTAACCATTTCATTCTACGCTGGATATTTTTTTTTTTTTTTTAAGAATAAATAGTTTTAATGAAATAAAAACACATTTTTTTGACCATCTTTTATTTAACTCTTAATCCCTGTGAAGCCCTTGATCTCCTATAATAAAGAAAAAATAAAACAACATTATGCTTACCTATCCGCCGCTCTGTCACGTCCCACGCTATAATCCTTCACAAAGGGTTAACTCAGGGGTCGACAAAGTTGTTCAGAATCTAGGAGCCAGCCAAAAAATTTAGGAGCCAGAATTTTTTTTTAACAAACTTGGTTTTTAATTTAACAAAAAAACATTACAAACATTATAAACATTTAACTTCTAAAGATAATAAATATTATATTTTGATATATTACCGTATATACTCGTGTATAAGCCGAGATTTTCAGCCCATTTTTTAGGGCTGAAAGTCCTACTCTCGGCATATACGGGGGTCGGCGGGGGGTGTCGGATCATACTCACCCCTCCGCCGGCGCGTCTCTGCAGCCCCCTTGCTTCTCCCACGATCTCCGGCTCCTTCCTGCAGCGGTCACATGGCACCGCTCATTAAAGTCATGAATATGCACATATTCATGACTTTAATGAGCAGTACCATGTGACCGCTGTAGGAAGGAAGCGCTGCGGAGAGCGCCGGGAGAAGTGGAGAGGCTGCAAAGACGCGCGGCGGAGGGGTGAGTATAGCGATATTTACCTGTCCCGTTCCACCGCTGCGTGCTGCGTCCTCGTCTGGCTGTGAATGATCAGGCAGAGGCATCGTTAGTGCGCGCCCCGCCCCCTGCCTGATCATTCACAGCCAGAGGAGTCAGACGAGGACGCAGCGCAGCGGCGAGGAGAGGACAGGTAAATATCTCAGGTGCCGGGGTCCTGAGCGAGCGGTGACACCGGCACCTGTCCCCCATAGCGCGCCGGTGTCACCGCCTGCTCAGGACACCGGCACCTGGCCCCCAGCGACGAGAGGTGAGTATGCCATTTTTTTTTTTGCAGCAGCAGATGAGGCCTATACTATGGGGCATAATTGTGCAGCATATGGGGGCATAAGCTGTGGAACATATGGGGCATAACCTGGAGCATATGGTGGCATAATCTGTGGAGCATATGGGGGCATAATATGGAGCATATGGGGGCATAAGCTGTGGAACATATGGGGCATAATCTGGAGCATATGGAGGCATAATCTGGAGCATATGGGGGAATAATATGGAGCATATGGGGCATAAGCTGTGGAACATATGGGGCATAATCTGTGGAGCGTATGGGGGCATAATCTGTGGAGCATATGGGGGCATAATATGGAGCATATGGGGGCATAAGCTGTGGAACATATGTGGGCATAATCTGGAACATATGGGGGCATAATATGGAGCATATGGGGGCATAAGCTTTGGAACATATGGGGCATAATCTGGAGCATATGGGGGCATAATCTGGAGCATATGGGGGCATAATATGGAGCATAATATGGAGCATATGGGGGCATAATATGGAGCATATGGGGGCATAATATGGAGCATATGGGGGCATAAGCTGTGGAACATATGGGGGCATAATCTGGAGCATATGGGGGCATAATCTGGAGCATATGGGGGCATAATCTGGAGCATATCGGGGCATAATATGGAGCATATGGGGGCATAATCTGGAGCATATGGGGGGCATAATCTGTGGAGCATCATATGGGGGCATAGTTTTCCCAGTTTTTTGTGGCAAAATTAGGGGGGGTCGGCTTATACATAAGTATATACGGTAGATTTTAGGCAACATTCTAGTTTTATAGGGGGGGTCGTTACGGACGTGGCGATACCAAATATGTGTACTTCAATTGTTTTGTTTTTTTTTATTTACAGGAATAAATGAATTTATTAGGGAATATTTTTTTTTTATGATTTTTTTTAACACTTTTTTTTTTACTTTTTTACTGTATATTATACATGGTATTATACAGTGTATAATACCAGATCGCTGGTGAGACAGTGTGCACAGCACTCTGGCACACCAGCGATCGCTCTGGCATCGCTGCAGGCTTCCTCAGCGCCTGCTCTCAGCAGGCTTCCTCAGCGCCTGCTCTCAGCAGGCACTGAGGAAGCCGCCTCCCTGCAGGACCCGGATGGACCCCGGCGCCATCTTGGATCCGGGGTCCTGCAGGGAGGAGGGACACTCGGAACAGCGCGACACCTCGCGCTGTTTTGAGGGTCTCAGGGGAGCGCGCAGGGAGCCCCCTCCCTGCGCGATCCTCCCCTGTGCCCCGGTACACTGCAATCATGTTTGATCGTGGTGTGCCAGGGGTTAATGTCCCGGGAGCGGTCCGTGACCGCTCCTGACACATAGTGCCGGGTGTCAGCTGTGATAATCAGCTGACACCCGGCTGCGCTCCCCCCGGGCGCCAGGCATGATTTTCTAGGCGCCACTGGCGACCTGGTGCCCGGGTTTGTCGAACCCTGGGTTAACTAGCTATCAGCCAAGCAGCGCAAGTAATGCTGCCTGCTCAGCTGAAAGCTCCTGAATGAATGAGCTTATCTCCAGCCGACAGGAGAGGATGTGATTACTGTGTGAAGCTTAATTGATTGTGTCCCACTTTCACTTTAGGTCAAGTCAGGGTGACCTGACCTGAAGTGAAAGTGGCAATAAATCAATTAAGCTCCACTCATTAATCACTTCCTCTCCTTTCGCTGGGAGAGGAAGTTATTCATTCAGGGGGTAACAGCTCAGCAGGCAGCATTACTTGCACTGCTTGGCTGAAAGCTAGTTAACCCTTTGTGAAGGATTACAGCGTGGGACGTGACAGATCGCCGGATAGGTAAGAATAATGTTTTATTATTTTTTCTTTATTATAGGAGATGGTTTTAGCAGGAAAATAAAATATGGTCAAAAATTGTTTGATTATTTCATTAAACTTCTTTTATTAAAGTGTGTGTGTTTGATTTTTCTTTCATACAATAGGATTAATAATTGATAGTTGTCTAATTGACAGCTCTCAATTATTAACCTGGCTTAAAGTCGCCTTTCAATAGCAAGGTGGCTTTAACCCCTTATTAACCCATTCGCCACCGCTACAGGGCAATGGGAATTAGAGATTTGCCTTTTTTGGGGTGTCTGGGGCAGATGTTAGTAGCCAGGGGGGCACAAAATAAATGTACCCTCCCTGGGCTATTATCTGCCCCAACTCGCTGGCTTTGTCTGTCTGGTGGAAAAAATACAGCGGGAGGCCACGCATTGTTTTTCAACGAATTTATACCTTTAATTAACCCCTACATGTCTGCAATTTTGCACACATATACTCATGTAATTGTAAGTTTAAACCATATATAAAAATACATGAAATTACATGGTTAACTGTATGTAAACCATGTGTCATTTCATGTCGGGTCTGTAATTTCACAAAAGCCGGCAATTGAATTAGCGGCTATTACAGTATGTAGAAGTGGATGAACTATAAAATATATATATATATATATATATGTGTGTGTATTCTATGTGTGTGTATATGTATTGATTCCATTCTTTATTAAAGCTGTCAGTGTGCTTTGTAGCATTCCAGGGGGTTTAGCTCTAGGATCGCTGTCTGGGTAGACAGAATGGCATGAAAACAGTTCATTCAGACAGCAGTTCTGGTGCAAAACTGGCCGCAACCAGCTTTATTAAAGTCCACAGCAAACAGATTAAAACAAAGCATAAACAGAAAACCTAGGCTTGTCTAGCCTCTAATTACACTTAGATAGATGGCCCTCTCTATCCGGGACCCAGACTCTACCAGTCTGTGCCCAAAACAACACATATCACATATGTTACCAGTTTGGAGCTTCACAGATACTCCTTCTTGTGTCTGAAGGCACCTTCCATGTCCAGACTTGAGAGAGATCCACTCCTATTCAGCCGCTCTTCACACGGATTCGCACTGAGACTACTCCTATGTCCGGGGTCCTTCCTGCACCCAAACTGAGATAGCTCAAACACTCTTGGAGACTGCTTCCTTGTGCCAGGACACCTCTCTGTGTCCAGGCTAAAGACAGCTCTAACACTCTTGGAGACTGCTTCCTTGTGCCAGGACACCTCTCTGTGTCCAGGCTAAAGACAGCTCTAACACTCTTGGAGACTGTTTCTTGTGCCAGGACACCTTCCTGTGTCCAGGCTAAACTAGCTCACTGACTGTGCTCCCAAGCACCCACTTCTGGCTTCCTAATCAATACCTGAGTGATTTCAGGCCTGAGCTGCAAGTGTGCAATGAATGTAAGGTGTAGTGACCTTTCTCTACCACTAGGCTTACAAAGCCATACATTCCCCTATACCCGTCAGCACAGTACCTAGGTGAAATGTACACCCCATTCAACACACATACCCTCACTGTCTCACATATCCCCTCCCTCTTCTCCAGACCGGAGGGCTGGTCATCCAGACCGGAGGGCTGGTCAACAATCCAACAGAGACAGTGAACTCTGGACCAGTCATGGCCCTCATTAACTTCATCACTATTATGATTAGCATCATCATCATTATGATCATCATCATCATTATCATAAGTTTTAAGCTTGTGGGGTGGAACACATAATATATCCAATCACCTCAACCCACAGTTCACACAGAGACCATGTACTTGTCCATTGCTCTGTTCAGCCCCCCGGAACATTAGTCAATGACATTCCTTAGGGACCTACCGTCTGTCATTGTCACAGACTTCGTCCAGTCACTTTTCTGGGTCGTAACCTTGTCAGGTCTCCCCCGCTCCCAGCGGTCAATCGTAACCTTGTCAGGTCTTGCCTGGGTATCTAAGGTCCGGTTAGACTCCGTACTGTCCAGTACTCTATCGGGTCGTCTGTATGGGCCTCTCAAACCTGAGTTACTGGAGGTCTCACTACCTCTAAACCCACGCCCACTACCCTCAGGACGTCTTGAAAGGTCCCTAACTTCAGCCTTAGCTGTTCTGTTATTTAGGGGGCCCTTTCTCTGTCGGGTCTCACTATTCTTAGACGGCTGCCATCTTCTGCTGCTCAGATGATGCTGTCTATCTACTCGCTGTCTAGCGAGATTCAATTGTTCTACCTCTCGCAGGTAGGTCACACGGTACGCCACCAGCATGCGCACATATTCCAGACTTTCTTCTGTTCCTATAGCGTAGAATGACACCATGCCGTCTTCATCTGGTATCCAGTCCCGACGATCACGTGGACTGCTTACTTTCACCACACCAGACTTCTTCACCATTATCTGCATGGCTCGGCCATTTCTCCCAATCAGCTTTCTCACCAGAACATGAGGCACCCGGATGACCTCTTCCTGTAGACTGTGAGCTTTTCTCATAAGCTTTAGTTGTCTAACGGTTTGTTCTGTCTTCAACCGGAGAAACCGCTTTGTGCGAATACATCGCCAGTGCATGTCACTTAGGATTGCCACCCTCTTCACTGTAACTTCAGTCGTGGACAAGACCACCAGCTGTTTAGCTCCTGAGGTCGAGTACACCTTACAGGCTCCCACGGCCTTCTTAAACGCTTCATGCACAGACTCACGGGTGCATTCTTCTCTCAAGTCCTCGGGTACATCTACGAGGCACTTGTACCGACACGTTTCGGTCTCACCAGTGGTTTCCAGACGATCAATCAGCTCAGGGTTCAGGGACAACTGACTTTCAGCTTCTTCCCCCTTTACACTTCTTCTGAGCTGACTCACAGCTACAATTTCGTGAATTTCCGTCCGGACCACTTCCATTTCACAATTATCTTCCGTTACCACACTCTTAGCTCTCCTCAGGTCTATCTTCTCCTGGCCAAGGGAAGCGAGTGCAACGTGGTTGCCCTTTTCTTTCTCCAAGGAGGCCTTGTTCACCGAGTGACACTGTATCAGGCGACTTTTAAGCCCGAGAACTTCTTCCTCTAGTTCCGCCATTCGCCTCTCAGCAGCCCGTCTCTGAAGCTTCTCTTGCATCCACTGGGCTTGTAACCACTCCTTGAGCTCCTTGATCTCGGCTCCGACATCCACCGAATCATCCGAACTCACAGCACTCGAGGAAGTATCTGCTTTACACCTCTCATCTCCAGTGCCAACTCCTGGACCTGGTCTGTAGCTTCTCTGATGGACTCCTCCATCTTTTCCCGCTCAGCTTCCATTTGGCTGAGCTTTTCCTTAAGGCGCATCTCCACCTTCTGGAGAGTATCACAGGACATCTGTAGCTCCTTCACCTGAGCTTCCAGACCTAGGGTCTTTCTGCGCAGATCACCATTTTCATCACGGGTGTCCTGCAGAGTGGTCTCAACCACCTGGCGCATTTGCTCTGCATCCATCTTCTCCTCTTCGAGTTTTTCTTTGACCCTGAGGAGATCTACATAATCTCTCTTCATCTGTTGCAGTTCCCTACTGCGTTCATCACACTCCTTCTTGGAGTCACACAGCTCCTGGTTGAGCTGTTCGCGCAGTCGTTCTAGGATTTGTTTACTTCCAGAAACTCCATCCTGCAGCGCCTCCTTCTCACGCTTCAACTGCAAAACCTCTTCCTTGATTTTGCGGCGGTCCTCTTTAATGGCAAAGAACATATTCTGCCACAGGATAACTTCCTCGTTGCTTCCTTCTAGGACTCGCTGGTCTGAGGACACGTCCTCCAGGTTTTCACATAATTGCAGCATGTCACTCTGATACTGCAGCTGAATAGATTCCAGCTCTTGGCCATCACTGGCCCCCTCCTTTTCTACCTCTAAAGGAGAATCCACACTTGAAGCATGGGCCGACAGTACTACATTCTCTTCATTTTCCTTTTCAGCGAGTACTACCGGAACAACCTTTTTGTGGCCCTTGCGCCGTCTACGACGAGAGGAGGACTCTCTTCCCTCGTCTAGCCTCTCCTGACTGAACTCACTTTTTACTTTCCTAGTGTCCCAGTCAGCTACGGGGTCTGTGTCACTCCCCATGGTGTTGTGGACTAACAGGTCACCTCCCACTTTGACGTCACCCCTTCTACTGGAGCTACCCCGTTATCAACGGTCACATTGTCATTTTTAGGAGGTACCAACCCACCACCAGTAACAATTTTCAGTTTTCCACACTCTACACTCTTGTGAAAATCCGCCCCTTTTTTATACTCCGCCCCCTTTTTAACAACCACACCGGCAGGGTAATTTTTACACAAAAAATCAGCAGTAGTCTTAGGACTCAGTTCACAACATCTCTTACCACCTCCCCGGGCACTCTGTGACAACACTGGCACCCCCGGAGAGTCCATAGAATGGTCCACTGCCGCCATTCCATACGGTGCCCATAGCTCCCGCACCATGTCCAGTTGCATGTCCAGTAGACATTTCTCAAATATGCGGTCCGACTTGTCAGACCCATTCGCTGCTCCGTTCACAGCCATCGCGGAGCACTGTTCACACCAGAACTTCACTGCTTTCCCTTGAAAAAATCTTCGTGGCCCCGCCGAGCCACAGCAAAAACTGGATTTGAGTGCGACGACAATCTTCACAACCCCGCCGAGTTGCAGCAAGATGCCTTCGTGACCCCACTGAGTCACAGCAAGATGCCTTCGTGACCCCACTGAGTCACAGCAAGATGCTTTCGTGACCCCACTGAGTCACAGCAAGATGCTTGTATCCACACTCGTCGTCCATGCTGTCAGACTTCTCTGTCTCAACAACGGCAGTCTTCACTCAAGACATACACACTCTACAGTCTTTTCCATAGAAAATTCAGCTCTGCTGTGCAGACACTTTTTTTTTTTTTTTTTCTTTGCAAAGTCTATTAGGGCTCCTGTCTCTTTAAGACTGCTCCAAACAGACGTTTCTGCTGACACACTTTTTTTTTTTTTTTTTTCCTCTGCTGCTATTTCAACAGACTTCACCTTTATTGCTGTCTCTAAGCTTCTGTGCTGCATGCACACTCCAGCACTAACTGTATCAGCCACTGCGCTGCCCCAGCATTCTCCGCCAATTGTAGCATTCCAGGGGGTTTAGCTCTAGGATCGCTGTCTGGGTAGACAGAATGGCATGAAAACCGTTCATTCAGACAGCAGTTCTGGTGCAAAACTGGCCGCAACCAGCTTTATTAAAGTCCACAGCAAACAGATTAAAACAAAGCATAAACAGAAAAACCTAGGCTTGTCTAGCCTCTAATTACACTTAGATAGATGGCCCTCTCTATCCGGGACCCAGACTCTACCAGTCTGTGCCCAAAACAACACATATCACATATGTTACCAGTTTGGAGCTTCACAGATACTCCTCCTTGTGTCTGAAGGCACCTTCCATGTCCAGACTTGAGAGAGATCCACTCCTATTCAGCCGCTCTTCACACGGATTCGCACTGAGACTACTCCTATGTCCGGGGTCCTTCCTGCACCCAAACTGAGATAGCTCAAACACTCTTGGAGACTGCTTCCTTGTGCCAGGACACCTCTCTGTGTCCAGGCTAAAGACAGCTCTAACACTCTTGGAGACTGCTTCCTTGTGCCAGGACACCTCTCTGTGTCCAGGCTAAAGACAGCTCTAACACTCTTGGAGACTGTTTCTTGTGCCAGGACACCTTCCTGTGTCCAGGCTAAACTAGCTCACTGACTGTGCTCCCAAGCACCCACTTCTGGCTTCCTAATCAATACCTGAGTGATTTCAGGCCTGAGCTGCAAGTGTGCAATGAATGTAAGGTGTAGTGACCTTTCTCTACCACTAGGCTTACAAAGCCATACATTCCCCTATACCCGTCAGCACAGTACCTAGGTGAAATGTACACCCCATTCAACACACATACCCTCACTGTCTCACAGCTTTTACAGTATGGGGATGAATTGCCAGCTTTTCTAAAGGACACCGGTGCGATTTAATCGCAAGTCACACGTGCGGTCCGTTTGTAATCAGATTTTTCATCGCTCCCATAGACTTGCATTGGCGATAGTCGACCCACAATCGGTGACAATCGCAGCATGCTGCGATTGCACTCGGACGTTTAAATCGGCCAACAAAAAATCTGATGCTGGGAGCTGCTCCATAGATTAACATAGGGCAGACTGCAATACGATATTTCATCGCATTGCAGTCGTCCGATTTTGTCGCTAGTGTGACTCCAGCCTTATTCTCTATGTGGAGTGCGGCTCTGCGGGTGGGGGTCTGTGCTGGAGGCTCCATTATTCTCTATGTGGAGTGTGGCTCTGCGGGTGGAGGTCGGTGCTGGAGGCTCCATTATTCTCTATGTGGAGTGTGGCTCTGCGGGTGGAGGTAGGTGCCGGTTGCTCCATTATTCTCTATGTGGAGTGTGGCTCTGCTGGTGGAGGTTGGTGCTGGAGGCTCCATTATTCTCTATGTGGAGTGCGGCTCTGCGGGTGGAGGTCGGTGCTGGAGGCTCCATTATTCTCTATGTGGAGTGTGGCTCTGTGGGTGGAGGTCGGTGCTGGAGGCTCCATTATTCTCTATGTGGAGTGTGGCTCTGTGGGTGGAGGTCGGTACTGGAGGATCCATTATTCTCTATGTGGAGGTTAGTGCTGGAGGCTCCATTATTCTCTATGTGGAGTGCGGCTCTGCGGGTGGAGGTCGGTGCTGGAGGCTCCATTATTCTCTATGTGGAGTGCGGCTCTGCGGGTGGAGGTCAGTGCTGGAGGCTCCATTATTCTCTATGTGGAGTGTGGCTCTGCGGGTGGAGGTCGGTGCTGGAGGCTCCATTATTCTCTATGTGGAGTGCGGCTCTGCGGGTGGAGGTCGGTGCTGGAGGCTCCATTATTCTCTATGTGGAGTGCGGCTCTGCGGGTGAGGTCGGTGTGCTGGAGGCTCCATTATTCTCTATGTGGAGTGCGGCTCTGCGGGTGGAGGTCGTGCTGGAGGCTCCATTATTCTCTATGTGGAGTGCGGCTCTGGGGTGGAGGTAGGTGCTGGAGGCTCCATTATTCTCTATGTGGAGTGCGGCTCTGCGGGTGGAGGTCGGTGCTGGAGGCTCCATTATTCTCTATGTGGAGTGCGGCTCTGCGGGTGGAGGTCGGTGCTGGAGGCTCCATTATTCTCTATGTGGAGTTGCGGCTCTGCGGGTGGAGGTCGGTGCTGGAGGCTCCATTATTCTCTATGTGGAGTGGGCTCTGCGGGTGGAGGTCGGTGCTGGAGGCTCCCATTATTCTCTATGTGGAGTGCGGCTCTGCGGTGGAGGTAGGTGCTGGAGGCTCCATTATTCTCTATGTGGAGTGCGGCTCTGCGGGTGGAGGTCGGTGCTGGAGGCTCCATTATTCTCTATGTGGAGTGCGGCTCTGCGGGTGGAGGTCGGTGCTGGAGGCTCCATTATTCTCTATGTGGAGTGCGGTCTGCGGGTGGAGGTCGGTGCTGGAGGCCTTATTCCTATTGGAGTCTCTGTGGAGGATGCTGGAGGCCCGTATTCTCTATGAGGGTGTGGAGGTCTGGTGTTCTGCTGGAGGCTCCATTCTTGTGAGTTGGTTGCGGTTGGTGTGTGGCTCATTATTCTCTATGTGGGTGGCGGGGAGGTGGTGTGAGGTCCTTTTCTTGTGGATGGCTTGCGGGTGGGGTGTGCGGGGTATTATTTCTATGTGGATGGCTCTGGGGTGAGGTCGGTGTGGAGGCTCCTATTCTTGGAGCTTCGGAGGGCGTGGGAGGCTCCATTTCTTGTGGAGTGCTCTGCGGGTGGAGGTCGGTGCTGGGCTCCATTATTTTATGTGGGTGGCTCTGGGGTGGAGGGGTGGAGCCATATTCTCTATGTGGATGGGCTCTGCGGGTGGAGGTCGGTGTGGAGGCTCATTTTCTCTATGTGAGTTGGTCTGGGGTGGAGGTCGGTGCTGGAGCTCCATTATTCTCTATGTGGAGTGTGGCTCTGGGGTGGAGGTCGGTGCTGGAGGTCCATTATTCTTATGTGGAGTGTGGCTCTGGGGTGGAGGTTGGTGCTGGAGGCTCCATTATTCTCTATGTGGAGTGCGGCTCTGCGGGTGGAGGTCGGTGCTGGAGGCTCCATTATTCTCTATGTGGTGTGCGGCTCTGCGGGTGGAGGTCGGTGCTGGAGGCTCCATTATTCTCTATGTGGAGTGCGGCTCTGCGGGTGGAGGTCGTGCTGGAGGCTCCATTATTCTCTATGTGGAGTGGCTCTGCGGGTAGGTCGGTGCTGGAGGCTCCATTATTCTCTATGTGGAGTGGGCTCTGCGGGTGGAGGTCGGTGCTGGAGGCTCCATTATTCTCTATGTGGAGTGCGGCTCTGCGGTGGAGGTCGGTGCTGGAGGCTCCATTATTCTCTATGTGGAGTGCGGCTCTGGGGTGGAGGTCGGTGCTGGAGGCTCCATTATTCTCTATGTGGAGTGGGCTCTGCGGGTGGAGGTCGGTGCTGGAGGCTCCATTATTCTCTATGTGGAGTGGGCTCTGCGGGTGGAGGTCGGTGCTGGAGGCTCCATTATTCTCTATGTGGAGTGGGCTCTGCGGGTGGAGGTCTGAGGTCCCTAGGAGTGGGAGCCTCCATTATTCTCTATGTGGAGTGGGCTCTGCGGTGGAGGTCGGTGCTGGAGGCTCCATTATTCTCTATGTGGAGTGTGGTCTGCGGTGAGGTGGTGCTGGAGGCTCCATTATTCTCTATGTGGAGTGTGGCTCTGGGTGGAGGTGGTGCTGGAGCTCCATTATTCTCTATGTGGAGTGCGGCTCTGGGGTGGAGGTGGTGCTGGAGGCTCCATTATTCTCTATGTGGGTAGGGCTCCTGCGGTGGAGGTCGCGTGGTCGGAGGCTCCATTATTCTCTATGTGGAGTGCGGCTCTGCGGGTGGAGGTGGTCTGGAGGCTCATTATTCTCTTGTGGAGTGCGGCTCTGCGGTGGAGGTGGTGCTGGAGGCTCCATTATTCTCTATGTGGAGTGCGGCTCTGCGGGTGGAGTGGTGCTGGAGGCTCCATTATTCTCTATGTGGAGTGGGCTTGCGGGTGGAGGTCGGTGCTGGAGGCTCCATTATTCTCTATGTGGAGTGCGGCTCTGCGGGTGGAGGTCGGTGCTGGGGGCTCATTATTCTCTATGTGGCGCTTGGGTGGAGTTGTGGAGGCTCTTCCTATTGGGTGGCTTGGTGAGGTCGGTGCTGGAGGCTCCATTATTCTCTATGTGGAGTGTGGCTCTGGGGTGGAGGTCGGTGCTGGAGGCTCCATTATTCTCTATGTGGAGTGCGGTCTGCGGGTGGAGGTCGGTGCGAGGCTCCATTATTCTCTATGTGTGGCGGCTTGCGGGTGGAGGTCGTGTGAGGCTCCATTATTCTCTATGTGAGTGCGGCTCTGCGGTGGGTGGTGCTGGAGGCTCCATTATTCTCTATGTGAGTGCGCTCTGCGGGTGGAGGTCATGCTGGAGGCTCCATTATTCTCTATGTGGAGTGGCTCTGGGTGAGGTCGGTGCTGGAGGCTCCATTATTCTTATGTGGAGTGTGGCTCTGGGGTGGAGGTCGGTGCTGGAGGCTCCATTATTCTCTATGTGGAGTGCGGATCTGCGGGTGGAGGTCGGTGCTGGAGCTCCATATTCTCTATGTGTAGGGGCTCTGGGGTGGAGGTCGGTGCTGGAGGCTCCATTATTCTCTATGTGGAGTGCGGCTCTGCGGGTGGAGGTCGGTGCTGGAGGCTCCATTATTCTCTATGTGGAGTGTGGCTCTGCGGGTGGAGGTCGGTGCTGGAGGCTCCATTATTCTCTATGTCGAGTGTGGTTCTGCGGGTGGAGGTCGGTGCTGGAGGCTCCATTATTCTCTATGTGGATGGGCTTCTGGTGGAGGTCGTGCTGGAGGCTCCATTATTCTCTATGTGGAGTGCGGCTCTGCGGGTGGAGGTCGGTGCTGGAGGCTCCATTATTCTCTATGTGGAGTGCGGCTTTGCGGGTGGAGGTCGGTGCTGGAGGCTCCATTATTCTCTATGTGGAGTGTGGCTCTGCGGGTGGAGGTCGGTGCTGGAGGCTCCATATCTCTATGTGGAGTGCGGCTCTGCGGGTGGAGGTCGGTGCTGGAGGCTCCATTATTCTCTATGTGGAGTGCGGCTCTGCGGTGGAGGTCGTGCTGGAGGTCCATTATTCTCTATGTGGAGTGCGGCTGCGGGTGGAGATCAATGCTGGAGGCTCCATTATCTCTATGTGGAGTGCGCTCTGGGTGGGGTCGGTGCTGGAGGCTCCATTATTCTCTATGTGGAGTGCGGCTCTGCGGGTGGAGGTCAATGCTGGAGTCCCATTATTCTCTATGTGGAGTGTGCTCTGCGGGTGGAGGTCGGTGCTGGAGGCTCCATTATTCTCTATGTGGAGTGGGCTCGGGGGGGAGGTCGTGCTGGAGGTCCATTTTCTCTAGTGGAGTGCGGTCTGCGGGTGGTGTCGGTGCTGGAGGCTCCATTTCTAGTGTAGGGGGCTCTGCGGGTGGAGGTCGGTGCTGGAGGCTCCATTATTCCTATGTGGAGTGCGGCTCTGCGGGTGGAGGTCGTGCTGGAGGCTCCATTATTCTCTATGTGGAGGCGGTCTGGGGTGGAGGTCAATGTGGAGGCCCATTATTCTCTTGTGGAGTGCGGTGCGGTGGAGGTCGTGCTGGAGGTCCATTATCTCTAGTGGAGTGCGGCTCTGCGGTGAGGATCGGTGCTGGAGGCTCTTATTTCTATGTGGAGTGCGGCTCTGGCGGGGAGGTCGGTGCTGTGAGGCTCCATTATCTCTATGTGGAGTGCGTCTCGGGTGGAGGTCAATGCTGGAGGCTCCATTATTCTCTATGTGAGTGGGCTCGGTGAGTCGGTGCTGGAGGCTCATTATTCTCTATGTGGAGTGCGGCCTGCGGGTGGAGATCGTGCTGAGCTCATTATTCCTATGTGGAGTGCGGCTCTGGGTGATCTCTGGAGGCTCTTTCTCTATGTGGAGTGCGCTTGCGGTGGAGTCGGTGCTGGGGTTTATTCCTATGTGGAGTGCGCTCTGCGGGTGGAGGTCGTGCTGGAGGCTCCATTATTCCTATGTGGAGTGAGGTCTGCGGTGGAGGTAGGGCTGGAGGCTCCATTATTCTTATGTGGAGTGCGGTCTGCGGGGGAGGTCGATGCTGAGGTTCCATTATCCTATGTGGATGCGGCTCTGCGGGTGAGATGTGGAGATTCCCCATTACTGGAGCATTAATACTAGATATATATTGCACAGAGGATATTGCACCCAATTCCCACTAGAAGAATCCTGGAAACACAGAATTAGAAATGATTCTTTCTCCGCAGTTTCTATTGGAGTTAATACATTCCTGATTCCGGGAAATAATAGAAATACGGCAGAAAACAGAGGAAGAAAGTTCAGAGAAGAAGCTTCATAGAAAGACATTGAAGTTACAGACACCATTTAACCCTTTGGGAGAAAGTGATTCCAGCACTTAACCGAATAAATCCCACCAGGACTGTAGCAGGTAAAGACCCCAATATCCACAGGTGTCCCTTGTAATTGGGGGGAACTATCACCTCTAATAATCCTCGGACAGTTCTGACGATCACTGAAAAGTGTCCCTTTATGGAGGTGACAGAAAGTCTGTTTAGTCCCTTTATCTTCATAGTATCAGCTCTAATCCAATGGTGAGAGAGCGATTTACCCTGAAGAGTCACAGATTGTGGGGTCGTTATAAATGTTATATTTAGGGGGTTTTGTGTTGTCACCTTATAAGAATCACATTGATTTTGTTATTTTTCCGCTGATAGATACAAACGACCCAACTATGAAAGACGGGAATCAAGGAAACATGTATTAGGCCGGGGTCACAATTGTGAGAAACTCGCACGAGTCTCGCACCTCAATACCCGGCACTCGGGACCGGAGTGTACGTCTGCATGTATTTCTATGGGGCTGAACCCTCCGGTCTGAGTGCCGGCGGCAGTGCCGGATATTGAGGTGCGAGTTTCTTGTAAGTGTGACTCCGGCCTTACTCTCATAGTACGGGGCCTCTTTCTTGGCCCCCACACAGTATAATGTTCCCCCAGTACCACCATACAGATTATGATAGTACAAGATGCCCCACACAATATGCGACCACTAGATAATAAATCCTCAGTTATCCCCATTCTTGATGCCGTACAGCCCCTTTCTTGATTCCTACACAGTTTAATTATCCCACAGTACCTCTATCCCCAACTTTATTTTGATTTTTGTGTTTTTCATGTAATATATAGAAGCTAAAGCGAAAATGCTAAAAAAAAATCATCCAGAGGAAAAAAAACACTTTACAAGGAGAATCTGGCATAAGATATCTCCTGTCTTGATGTTCTTAAAACAAGCTTTTCTAAAAGCCTCCAACTTCTGTGTGTGAATCAGACCTGAGATCTAACGTGATAGAATATTACAGTGCGGGGAAGACAGGAAACATTCATATAGATGGCCGGTGGTGATGGAGTCAGTGACGACTCTGGACAAATATGTTTCTAGAGCCGTAGTAGAAGATGAAGATGTCGTCCTCATCATGAAGTACCATATATACTCAAGTATAAGCCGAACCCCCTAATTTTGCCACAAAAAACTGGGAAAACTTATTGACTCGCGCATAAGCCTAGGGTGAAAAATTATTATGCCCCCATATGCTCCATAGATTAGGCCCCCATATGCTGCACACATTATGTCCCTGTATGATCCACAGATTATGCCCCCATATGCTCCACAGATTATGCCCCAGATTATGCCCCCATATGCTGCACAAATTATGCCCCGCATATGCTCCAGATTGGGCCCCCATATGCTGCACACATTATGCCCCCGTATGATCCACAGATTATGCCCCCATATGCTCCACAGAATATGCCCTTATATGCTCCAGATTATGCCCCATATGCTGCACAGATTATGCCCCCATATGCTACAGATTATGCCCCCATATGCTACAGATTATGCCCCCATATGCTACAGATTATGCCACCATATGCTGCACAGATTATGCCCCCTTATGATCCACAGAGTATGCCCCCATATGCTGCAGAGTATGCCCCCATATGCTGCACAGATTATGCCCCCATATGCTGCACAGATTATGCCCCCATATGCTGCACAGATTATGCCCCCATATGCTACAGATTATGCCACCATATGCTGCACAGATTATGCCACCTTATGATCCACAGAGTATGCCCCCATATGCTGCACAGATTATGCCCCCATATGCTCCACAGATTATGCCCCATATGCTCCCCTGATTATGCCCCTTATGCTCCCCTGATTATGCCCCTTATGCTCCCCTGATTATGCCCCCATATGCTCCCCTGATTATGCCCCCATATGCTCCCCTGATTATGCCTCCATATGCTCCCCTGATTATGCCCCCATATGCTGCACAAATTATGCCCCCATATGCTCCAGATTGGGCCCCCATATGCTGCACACATTATGACCCCGTATGCTGCACAGATTATGCCCCCATATGCTGCACAGATTATGCCCCCATATGCTGCACAGATTATGCCCCCATATGCTACAGATTATGCCACCATATGCTGCACAGATTATGCCCCCTTATGATCCACAGAGTATGCCCCCATATGCTGCAGAGTATGCCCCCATATGCTGCAGAGTATGCCCCCATATGCTGCACAGATTATGCCCCCATATGCTGCACAGATTATGCCCCCATATGCTGCACAGATTATGCCCCCATATGCTGCACAGATTATGCCCCCATATGCTACAGATTATGCCACCATATGCTGCACAGATTATGCCACCTTATGATCCACAGAGTATGCCCCCATATGCTGCACAGATTATGCCCCCATATGCTCCACAGATTATGCCCCATATGCTCCCCTGATTATGCCCTTATGCTCCCCTGATTATGCCCCCATATGCTCCCCTGATTATGCCCCCATATGCTCCCCTGATTATGCCTCCATATGCTCCCCTGATTATGCCCCCATATGCTGCACAAATTATGCCCCCATATGCTCCAGATTGGGCCCCCATATGCTGCACACATTATGACCCCGTATGATCCACAGATTATGCCCCCGTATGATCCACAGATTATGCCCCCGTATGATCCACAGATTATGCCCCGTATGATCCACAGATTATGCCCCCGTATGATCCACAGATTATGCCCCCATATGCTACAAATTATGCCCCCATATGCTGCACAGATTATGCCCCGTATGATCCACAGATTATGCCCTTATATGTCGCTGTCTATTTCTCCATGAAGGAGTGGGAGTATTTAGAAGAACACAAACATCTGTTCTTGGACATCATAATGGAGGTTCCCCAGCACCTCACATCACCAGGTAATAGACAGGACTAAATACACATGGCCTATAATTATCTGTATGTAAAGAATGAATTCAGTCCCTGTATGTGTTTCCTCCAGATCTATCCAGTAAGAGTACAACACCACAGAGATGTCCCCGTCCTCTTATTCCACAGGACTGTAAACAAGAAGATGCCAATGTCCCTCAGGATCATCAGGTAGATGGCGAGAAGGTGTCATGAGATCTCCCCTATGATGTGTAGACGGCTGTGAATGTCTTGTGCTCAGTCTTGTTTTATCCACCAGTATTATATGTGTTATACTTGTTTAATGAGAACGGTGGAGATGGAAGGATTAGAGCTGATCATAGATGTGACTTCTCCATCTGTCTGTGACTTTTACAATATTTGTTTCAGGTTGAAGATCTGACCTATATTAATAGTGCCGGGGAATATGTGAGGGTTGATGAGTGGTGTAAAGAGGAGATTCCTACATATGACTACCCAGGTGAGTAGTAACCACTAAATGCAGAGAAGTCACAGATTCGTCTCAGTCACCGGCTGTGGCTGCTTTAGCGATGGTGTAGTCCGGCCGTATCACAATCGTGTGATCACCATTTTACCTCTAAACCACAACATTCTCCTCCACGAAAACTTGTTTTAATGACTTTGGGATTGAAAGCCCTTTTCTATGTAACTTACAACCTGGCAGATGCACCTACCCCCTGGGATTTGGAGACTCTGACTGTCAGGAAATATGGTGTAATGTCTTATTGTTCAATCACACATACAGAGCTCTGCTACATCTCCTGGGTTTGGAAGTGACATGCTGGCACAGCTCACAGACATTCCCCCTCACTAAGCTGAGGCCCCCCCCCTCCCTCTCCGGCGTCTCCGCTGCTATGCAGCTGTGTAATGTGAGACCCTAGTGTGCCAGCAGCACACAGCAGTTGAGGACCCTAAAACTGGTTGGAAGCAGTTCTTGAAGCACATGTTCTCTTTGTCCTTGCAAACTGGAATATCATAACACCGAGTATTCGTAGAGGCGAGAAAATTACATTTTTGGCATCTGTATCGGTAGAGCTAACCACCGGAGGGTTTTGAAACTCCGGCGACCAGCAGGAGCCGAGAAACTGATTTCGACCCAACTGTGCCACACAGCCACACCATGTTTAGACTTAAATGAAAGCTAATTTTGCCCGAAAACCTACAATATTTCTGTCATCCCACTGTGAGCCTCGCAGCCCGAGTTATGGCACTCATAAGCTTTTTAATAACTTTCAAAAGGGGAGTACATGCGATAGCTCTGCCCACTCAGTGACGTCATGGAACAGAGAGTATAAGGCCAGGAGCCTCATTCAGGCTGTTGTTCAGACCTGAGCACATAGGAATGAACCAGAGGAGAACAAGGCTGTATCTGGCAGCTTCCAGCAATATGCTTCAAGTTTTAGCAGGGTGTGGTGCTTTTCCGTTGATGGATGCAGTGAGCAGATTACTCCAGCTGGACAGCACATACATTCATACTACCAGACTGGATAGTACTACTGGCACGAGGCACCCTAATCTTAGTGGCTGGACAGAGCTTCTGATTCTCACGTCTCCACTACCAGCGCTGGCTGCAGAATGAATAAGGTGGCTCCTGGTGACAGAAGCAGACGTCGCAGGGGCAGGTTCCAGAGGAGATGGGACACACCATTTGCAGTAGCCCTAATACGACAAAATGACAGAAAACCAGAGCAGTAGAAATCCCCATAATGTGACTCCATTTTTGAAATTATAAGTCTCAGTGAATTAATCTCTAGGAGTAGTGACTATTTTAACTCCATAGCCATTTTCTGGAAATAAGTACACAGCGGATGTTGGAGAGTGAAAATTGCACATTTGCCATTTTATTCCCCAATACATTGTGCTTCGGAAGACACACATACTGTAAATTAAGTGGGTTCTACTTACTATAGTAATGCCAAATACATTGATGCTAATTGTTATTTGGGCACACTGCAAGGCTCAGAAACAAGGGGGAGATAAGACTTTGGGAGAGCAAATTTTTCTGGATTGGTTAATGGAAGCCATGTTACTTTTCCAGAGCCTTTTAGCCACTAATAATGTAGAAACCTGTTTTACATTGACATCTGATGCACCTTAGTGGAGACTTTTTTTTTAGATGAGTAGAAGTTTTTATTGGTATAATTTTCACTTGCATAACATTGTTTGGTGACTTTATATTCCATATTTAGAAGGCACAATGAACAAACAGTTGAAAACCACGCTTCATTGGTTCATCATATGAGGTTTTCTATTAGACTGTGAACTGTCATTGTCTTGGTTAATAATTCAATATTTTTACATAAGTTGCCATTTTTATAGACAGTTTAACTAGAAAATGTTCAAAAATTTATAATTCAAGGATATTTTATTCAAAAATAATAATTGGTTTTATTCTTGGCAGATGACTGTACCAGGAGATCAGAGGGACAGCTGACATTTTCCATTTTTCAATCTGGTGATCTTGAGATCCCACAGGATACTATAGAAGTAAATGCCATTATTCCAGATATATCATCAGCCCTTCACAGCAAAGATCCTTCATCTGATCCTTTGAAACAAGTGCTATCTTCATCACCGACTACTAAGGAAAATCAAAATCACAAAAGAGGCATTAAAAAACAAACTGATCCTAAAGCAAATAAGCCATTTTCAAATTCAGAACATGAAAATAGTTTTCCCCTCGAAAAATCTTTTCTTAAACATCAAAAAGTTCACACAGTGGAGAGATTTTCTTGTTCCACGTGTGGGAAATGTTTTAACCAGGAATCAGGTTTGGTTAAACACCAGAGAATTCACACAGGGGAGAAGCCTTTTTCTTGTTCAGAATGTGGGAAATGTTTTAACCTGAAATCAGATTTGGTTAAGCACCAGAGAACTCACACAGGGGAGAAGCCTTTTTCATGTTCAGAATGTGGGAAATGTTTTACAGATCAATCAAATCTTATTGCACATCACAGAATTCACACAGGGGAGAAGCCTTTTTCCTGTTTAGAATGTGGGAAATGTTTTAGAACTAAATCAAGTCTTATTGGACATCAGAGAATTCACAAAGTGGAGAAGCCTTTTTCATGTTCAGAATGTGGGAAATGTTTTAACCAGAAATCATATTTGGTTAAGCACCAGATCTGTCATACAGGGGGGAAGCCTTTTTCATGCTTAGAATGTTGGAAATGTTTTAACAAGAAATCAGATTTGGTTAAGCACCAGAGAATTCACACAGCGGAGAAGCCTTTTTCTTGTTCAGAATGTGAGAAAAGTTTTAAATGTAAACCAGATTTGGTTAAGCACCAGAGAACTCACACAGGGGAGAAGCCTTTTTCATGTTCAGAATGTGGGAAATGTTTTACAGATCAATCAAATCTTATTGCACATCAGAGAATTCACAAAGTGGAGAAGCCTTTTTCATGTTCAGAATGTGGGAAATGTTTTAACTATAAATCAAATTTTGTTAATCACCAGATAACTCACACAAGTGAGAAGCCTTTTTCATGATGAGAATGTGGGAAATGTTTTAACCAGAAATCAGATTTGGTTAAGCACCAGAGAACTCACACAGGGGAGAAGCCTTTTTCATGTTCAGAATGTAGAAAATCTTTTGCTAAGAAATCATTTCTTCTTAGTCACCAGAGCAGTCACACAAGGGAGAAGCCTTTTTGATGTTCTTAATGTGGGAAATCTTTTACATGGAAATCAATTCTAAATAAACATCAGAGAAGTCACACAGGGAGAAGCAGTTTTCATGTTCAGAATGTTGGAAATGTTTGAACCGAAAATGTTATCTTCAAGAGGTTGTCTACTAGTAGGATAACCATTTGTCATTCTTGATGTTTGGCCTCGATAAAAGTTATCACTCACTTACCTCCGGTGGTAGGTTAGTTCCAGCGGCATTGGCACTTTCTTTCCCAGCGCACATGTGAGATGTTACATCACACGAGCCCTGCGCCCAATAAGTGTCAGTTTCACTGTCCCCTCCATCGGAAGTATTGAACATCAACTGGATGCCAGGCATGCAGCTATTCTCTGACTTCCTCTTATTGTTTGTTATTTGTCGGCAGGTGGGGACAGTAACACCAGTACTGATTGGGTGCTGTGCTTACGTTACATAACAACCTCACATGAGCCCCAGAAACACAAGTGCAGACACCGCTATAATGGCGTTGGCACAGGAGCTGAGTATAAGGGTTTATATTTTAACATGACCCAACATGAGGAATGAGAAGGAGTTGTCCAAGTAATGGACAACCCTTTTAAAGATCAAAAATCCCACACACACAGGAAAAAGCCATTATCATGCCTAGAGTATGAAAAAATAATTACTGGAAAATCATATGTTAACTATCAAAAATAACTCGTACAGGGAGAAACTATATATGTTATTGACAAATTGTACAAAAACATAACAGTCATATAATTAAATGGAAAGGGAAATTAGTTTAGTACTTAATGTACTTTTAGCACGAAAAAACTTAATAGGTGAGTGCGTCTTAGGGTCCCGTCACACGCATCAATTTCTCAGCGATCCCACCAACTATACGAGGTGGATGGGATCGCTGGGACATCGTTAGCTGATCACTGGTGAGTTGTCACATGGGCAGACTCACCAGCGATTAGGACCAGCGAGCACGCTGGTATCCAATGTACACATCGGGTAACTAAGCACCACGCGGCACCTAGTTACCCTAGATACCGGCTCTCAGCGCTCTACAGCAGAAGCTGGGAGCCAGTATTCAGGGTACATATCGGGTAACTAGGTTCCCGCGGTGCTTAGTTACCCGATATGTACATTGGATACCAGCTCGTTGGTCTCCCGCTGTCACAAGCAGCGATGCGCGCTGGCCAGCGGGAGACCAACGATGAAAAAATGGTCCAGGACATTCAGCGAAGATCAGCGATACCTAGCAAGGGGGCTGATTGTCGCTGCGTGTCACACTAAGCGAGATCGCTGGCTAGGTCGCTGTTGTGTCACAAAATCGGTGACGCTTCAGCGATCTCGCTTAGTGTGACGCGTGCTTTATAGACTGGAAGCAGCTACAGATGAAAACGTTGAGACAGTGTCCTTACCAGGGCCTGCATCAGCACCCGGGCAAGTGCCGGGGCCCTGAGCAGGTGGGGGGCCCACTCGCCGTCGGGCACCCCAGCGCCCATTAGCGGAGGAGAGCGGTGTCAGCGCCGCCACTGGGCACCCCCCGCTTGCTCAGGGCCCCGGCAGCAGCTGGCACAATACTTACCTCTCCCCGTGCCTCCGCTGCCGCAGCTCCGGGCTCCAGGGGGCACGGCGCTTCCTCTCACAGCAGCACCGCTGAATGAAGTCATCATTCAGCGGCCGGCTGAGGCAGAGAGCACGCGGACGCCGTACAGGTGAGATGTGATGTGTCTGTGTGTGTGTCTGTGTGTATCAGTTGTGTGTATGTAGTGTGGTGCTTTGTGTGTGTGTGTGTGTGTGTGTGTGTATGTATGTGAGAGAGTGCTTGTGTGCTGCGGTGCTGTCTGTGTGTGATGATGGGCAGGCATTGATGATAATGGGGAGGCAATGATGATGATGGGAGGCAATGATGATAATGGGCAGGCATTGATGATGATGGGGAGGCATTGATGATAATGGGCAGGCATTGATGATGGGAGGCGATGATGATGGGCAGGCATTGATGTAAATGGGGAGGCAATGATGATGATGGGGAGGCGATGATGATGATGATGGGCAGGCATTGATGATAATGGGGAGGCAATGATGATGGGGAGGCGATGATATGGCAGGCATTGATGATGATGGGGAGGCCATGATGATGATGGGGAGGCAATGATGATGATAATGGGGAGTCTTTCCACAGCGCCCTTTCCTGAGCCGTAACAGTGCAGAATGCAGCACAGTGCAGAGGAGAGCTCCATATTTTGTATGGAGCATTATATGGGGACCAGTATCCTGTATGGAGCATTATATGGGGACCAGTATCCTGTATGGAGCATTATATGTGGTCCAGTATTCTGTATGGAGCATTATTTTGGGTCCAGTTTTCTGTATAGAGCATTATATGGGGCATGGGGGGTGACATCCTGCAGGGGGTATTATATGGGTGATGAGGGGGAGACTATGTGGTGCCCATAATATTGTATGGAGGACTGTACTGTCCAGTCTGTATTGTGCGCTGCGAGGATTTGGCGGTTTTTGAGCTATTGTACAATTTACAATAGATATCACTCATGTAATGGAAGAGTGAAGTATTTGGCATTGTACTGTACCTATATTTCTCTGCCGTATCTGTGCATCATGAATTGTGGTCTGTGTTAAAGGGGCCCACTGAGGCTCTTTCGCCCGGGGCCCATAAAAACCAGGAGCCGGCCCTGGTCCTTACTGATCACTGAGAGGACTTCTCTCTCCTCCTGCCCCACACTTATCTAACTGATTGATGCAGAGCAAGAGAGGAAGGTACCAGGACCGGCACCGATGCTGCACGTCCTGAGTGAGCAGCTGAAGAGTCTTCTACCCGACTAACTCAAAAACCTTTCAGATCATATTATCAATCACATGACCTGAAGAAACTGCAAAATGGGCTTTCTAATGTATGTGTATGCAAATGTGCATCTGTAGCAGAACTGTGTATATAAATGTGCATCTGTAGCAGAGCTGACTGCATGCTCTGTCCATGCAGCAGTGTTGTGTATAAATGTGAGCTGTAGAGTGTTCATTAATGTCCGTGCTGTGAAGCTATATTTAAATAAAACACATGATACAGAAAAACACTAACAATAAATTTAATTCTCCATATTCTACCATAGAGCATTAAAATTTGTAATATTCAATCCTCTACTTTACAACATCAGAGAAGATTTAATTAGTAGAAAAAATGTTTTTCCTTTTTTCTGCTGTCTAAAATTAAAAATATATGCAATTACTAATATCTTTAATCTAAAAATCAATATTCAATGTGCAGTTAATATTTCACATTGTTATACAGTGGGTGAAATGATTATTGTCGTTGCCACATAATGAGGGATGCTGTGAGACGTTGTGCCTGCTCCAAATTAAATTGTAAAATCCAAATATGTGCAAGGAAGAGCCACACTGATACATTGAGCATCAAGGCAGATCTCTCTTTATTACATAATCACTCACTCATACATATAGACATTTCTAGGACATTCATTGTAGCAATATAATTGCCTCAGCTTATCTCTAAATATGTGCATACATACAGCTCATTGGCTAAAGGTAATACTGTCTACACCCTGCTCAAAAGTTTAGGTGTGTCTTTCACTTTGGTTTCATTTCTCCGTATTTTCTGTCTTACTCTTTAGACAAAAACTCCTTATCTTAAAACATGCACTCAGACTCTATTTGTAAAAGCAGGAGATTATCCAAAATGGAGTCGGGATAGATAAATAAATCCTACTCTCACAGTATTGAACATGTCAACAAGTAAATATATTTCTAAAGGTGCTATTAATGTGAATACCTCACTGTTATGAATGTGCTAGAGATGGTTTCTGAACAGAGGCTCCCTCTGGTGGTTACAGACAGTACTGAACCTTTCAGCGAGGAATGGCAATCTGGGATCGCTGACTGGTCTGATATAAGGGAGGTTCCCTCCCATGATGGTTGCCGGTGATCAATTGTTCTTGTCTCAATTGTGGTTCCTGGTTCATTTGGAAGTCTGCTGTGTCTTGCCTGCATCATCTATCAGATAAGATATTTTCTGCTTTTATTTTTGTGCTTGCTTTTTGCATTGTTCCCTGCACTTCTGTGGAGGTCAGCCAGGTCCCCTCTTGGGGCTTGTGCTCCTCTCAGTTTATCAGAAGCCACTGTTATTTGTTCATTTGCTTTTTCCTGTTTTTTCAGTGGCTGCGGCTTAGTTTTGTTACACCAGAGATCTGATTTAGGTGGTAGAGATCGTGTGATCTCAGGTGTTTTTGCAATCAGAAGAGTTGGTATTTTTTAGGGTTTTTTTTTTGATTGCAGTGAGTATCCTTTCCTGTACTTTTCTGTCTAGACAGATTGGGCCCCAGTGTTTGCTCATTCTATTTTCTGTCTGTGTCTGTGCTTCTTCTTGTCTAACCGCCATTACATGTTTGGGGGCTTCCTATTTTCTTTGGGGATCTGCTCCGGGGCAGATAGCTTTCATCTTTCTGCCTTTAGGTGTAGTTATCTCTCAGGCTGTGACGAGGCGTCTAGGATCAACGTAGGAACGCTCCACGGCTACCTCTAGTTGTGTGGTTAGTTCAGGTTACTGCAATCCAATAGGTTCCAGCCTCTCTGGTGTATTGCCGTTTTTGCTTCTTCTCCTCAGCTACCATAACACAACACCTCACATCTCATGATGGGTAAAACCAGTTATCTGTCTCAAGACCTTTGCAACCTTATTGTTGCAAAATATACTAACATTGTAAACATAACAATTTCTACACTACTGAAGGTTCTAGTGAGTACTGTTGCGGCAATAATCCAGTAGTTTAAGTAACATAATTTCACCATAAAGTGTCCACGATCAGGTTTCTGACAGACGAGTGAAAATAATTATCCCAAAAATTGTCCAAGAGCCAATGATTACCTGAGGAGAGCTACAGAAACACCTGGAATCAGCAGGTATGATTGTTTCAAAGAAAACTATAAGTCATGCAGTAGTATAGGAAGGAAAAACAGCTTACCTCACCGTGCAATGTGAAGTCCTGGTTCGATATGTTCCTCGAAGGTGCTGGTACAGCCAGTGATTGCGGCAATGTAGAACAGGAGGGAGGACGAAGCTGAGGAAACTTCCAGTTAATAAAATTCAAAAATTTTTTATGTGAAAAACATGATTAAAAACAAAACTGACGCGTTTCTGGCAAATCAGTGCCCTTAGTCATAAGATACATAATAATGTGAATATGGTGATATATATGTATAAAGAAAGAACACCACAAGTGTGATGGTAATTGAGCGATAATTGAATTGATAATTACGTGGTGTATGGACTGACATGCAATTGGATGTGCTGAGTTGTCAGCTTTAAGCAGAAGCAGGTGTTCAGGGAATGCAAGATGTAGTAAAAGGAAATTAATTCATATACTTTAATTTGAAAATATTATTTGCATTTAGTATTGAAAAGTATGACTATTAATTTCAATAAATGTAAAAGATCGTTTATGGTTCATACCATTTGGATCCTTGGTATCCAAATAGAGAATCCAGACGGCTTCCCACAATATGGGTTCTTTTTAACAGTTCCAAACTTGATTAGGTTTAATGATTCTTTCAACCCCCCCCCCGAAAAAAAACAAAGAAGGAAAACACCGAACAGGGATAAAAATAGTGGGACAAGAAATTTCGGTTAGAATACCTTCATTGGTGAGGGTAAAATGTAGCACTAAAAGCAAGATGAGGTGCCAACACAGACAAAGAAATAGCATCAAATTACAGTAAATATAAATATATACTGCAAACATTGCAAAAAATATATATTAAGATTTAATGCATATTAAAACAGAATATATCATAAAAAAATGGCTGTGGGTTTTGCACACAAGGATATAAAATGAAAAAACTAAGGACTAGTGATGAGCGAATGTGCTAGGTAATGCTCGTTACTCGCCCGAGCATCGCTGTAGACTGGGTACTCGGCGAGTGCCGAGCATTTCCGGGATTGCTCGGCAGGAGTTCTCGTGCACGTCCTGCATTTTTGGCGCTGTTTAGAGCGCCAATCAACATGCAGGGGTTGTCTGCCACGCACTGTAATGCCGCAGCCATCTTGATTGTGGCATTACAGTGATTGGCTGGCCGCACAGCGTCAGGTGTATAAGAGACCTGGCACCTCCATGCTCGTCACAGTCTGAATCAGCGAGTGTAGGGAGAGCTGCTGCCGAGATAGGTTCAGATTTGGGGGTTTATAAGGTGGTGTGGGTATACCATCAAAGAACACACAAACCCAGCAAAATCAACAGTCCTTCTAAGAACCAATTACAGGGTGTATAGTTTGCAGTGCTAGATAGGCAGGGAGTGTATGTGCATATATACATATCAGTGCAAGGCATGCACGCACTATGTGGGTATATAGATCTCAGTAGCAGGCAGGCATTATATGTGGCATACTTCACTGCATACATCAAGAGGCTCCATTCCATTACTGTCTGCTGCTGCCTATTACATATATTGACCGTATCTACA
>JARQOD010001545.1:0-51141 GCA_033576555.1 Oophaga sylvatica | reverse complement strand
AATATAATTGCCTCAGCTTATCTCTAAATATGTGCATACATACAGCTCATTGGCTAAAGGTAATACTGTCTACACCCTGCTCAAAAGTTTAGGTGTGTCTTTCACTTTGGTTTCATTTCTCCGTATTTTCTGTCTTACTCTTTAGACAAAAACTCCTTATCTTAAAACATGCACTCAGACTCTATTTGTAAAAGCAGGAGATTATCCAAAATGGAGTCGGGATAGATAAATAAATCCTACTCTCACAGTATTGAACATGTCAACAAGTAAATATATTTCTAAAGGTGCTATTAATGTGAATACCTCACTGTTATGAATGTGCTAGAGATGGTTTCTGAACAGAGGCTCCCTCTGGTGGTTACAGACAGTACTGAACCTTTCAGCGAGGAATGGCAATCTGGGATCGCTGACTGGTCTGATATAAGGGAGGTTCCCTCCCATGATGGTTGCCGGTGATCAATTGTTCTTGTCTCAATTGTGGTTCCTGGTTCATTTGGAAGTCTGCTGTGTCTTGCCTGCATCATCTATCAGATAAGATATTTTCTGCTTTTATTTTTGTGCTTGCTTTTTGCATTGTTCCCTGCACTTCTGTGGAGGTCAGCCAGGTCCCCTCTTGGGGCTTGTGCTCCTCTCAGTTTATCAGAAGCCACTGTTATTTGTTCATTTGCTTTTTCCTGTTTTTTCAGTGGCTGCGGCTTAGTTTTGTTACACCAGAGATCTGATTTAGGTGGTAGAGATCGTGTGATCTCAGGTGTTTTTGCAATCAGAAGAGTTGGTATTTTTTAGGGTTTTTTTTTTGATTGCAGTGAGTATCCTTTCCTGTACTTTTCTGTCTAGACAGATTGGGCCCCAGTGTTTGCTCATTCTATTTTCTGTCTGTGTCTGTGCTTCTTCTTGTCTAACCGCCATTACATGTTTGGGGGCTTCCTATTTTCTTTGGGGATCTGCTCCGGGGCAGATAGCTTTCATCTTTCTGCCTTTAGGTGTAGTTATCTCTCAGGCTGTGACGAGGCGTCTAGGATCAACGTAGGAACGCTCCACGGCTACCTCTAGTTGTGTGGTTAGTTCAGGTTACTGCAATCCAATAGGTTCCAGCCTCTCTGGTGTATTGCCGTTTTTGCTTCTTCTCCTCAGCTACCATAACACAACACCTCACATCTCATGATGGGTAAAACCAGTTATCTGTCTCAAGACCTTTGCAACCTTATTGTTGCAAAATATACTAACATTGTAAACATAACAATTTCTACACTACTGAAGGTTCTAGTGAGTACTGTTGCGGCAATAATCCAGTAGTTTAAGTAACATAATTTCACCATAAAGTGTCCACGATCAGGTTTCTGACAGACGAGTGAAAATAATTATCCCAAAAATTGTCCAAGAGCCAATGATTACCTGAGGAGAGCTACAGAAACACCTGGAATCAGCAGGTATGATTGTTTCAAAGAAAACTATAAGTCATGCAGTAGTATAGGAAGGAAAAACAGCTTACCTCACCGTGCAATGTGAAGTCCTGGTTCGATATGTTCCTCGAAGGTGCTGGTACAGCCAGTGATTGCGGCAATGTAGAACAGGAGGGGAGGACGAAGCTGAGGAAACTTCCAGTTAATAAAATTCAAAAATTTTTTATGTGAAAAACATGATTAAAAACAAAACTGACGCGTTTCTGGCAAATCAGTGCCCTTAGTCATAAGATACATAATAATGTGAATATGGTGATATATATGTATAAAGAAAGAACACCACAAGTGTGATGGTAATTGAGCGATAATTGAATTGATAATTACGTGGTGTATGGACTGACATGCAATTGGATGTGCTGAGTTGTCAGCTTTAAGCAGAAGCAGGTGTTCAGGGAATGCAAGATGTAGTAAAAGGAAATTAATTCATATACTTTAATTTGAAAATATTATTTGCATTTAGTATTGAAAAGTATGACTATTAATTTCAATAAATGTAAAAGATCGTTTATGGTTCATACCATTTGGATCCTTGGTATCCAAATAGAGAATCCAGACGGCTTCCCACAATATGGGTTCTTTTTAACAGTTCCAAACTTGATTAGGTTTAATGATTCTTTCAACCCCCCCCCCCGAAAAAAAACAAAGAAGGAAAACACCGAACAGGGATAAAAATAGTGGGACAAGAAATTTCGGTTAGAATACCTTCATTGGTGAGGGTAAAATGTAGCACTAAAAGCAAGATGAGGTGCCAACACAGACAAAGAAATAGCATCAAATTACAGTAAATATAAATATATACTGCAAACATTGCAAAAAATATATATTAAGATTTAATGCATATTAAAACAGAATATATCATAAAAAAATGGCTGTGGGTTTTGCACACAAGGATATAAAATGAAAAAACTAAGGACTAGTGATGAGCGAATGTGCTAGGTAATGCTCGTTACTCGCCCGAGCATCGCTGTAGACTGGGTACTCGGCGAGTGCCGAGCATTTCCGGGATTGCTCGGCAGGAGTTCTCGTGCACGTCCTGCATTTTTGGCGCTGTTTAGAGCGCCAATCAACATGCAGGGGTTGTCTGCCACGCACTGTAATGCCGCAGCCATCTTGATTGTGGCATTACAGTGATTGGCTGGCCGCACAGCGTCAGGTGTATAAGAGACCTGGCACCTCCATGCTCGTCACAGTCTGAATCAGCGAGTGTAGGGAGAGCTGCTGCCGAGATAGGTTCAGATTTGGGGGTTTATAAGGTGGGTGGGTATACCATCAAAGAACACACAAACCCAGCAAAATCAACAGTCCTTCTAAGAACCAATTACAGGGTGTATAGTTTGCAGTGCTAGATAGGCAGGGAGTGTATGTGCATATATACATATCAGTGCAAGGCATGCACGCACTATGTGGGTATATAGATCTCAGTAGCAGGCAGGCATTATATGTGGCATACTTCACTGCATACATCAAGAGGCTCCATTCCATTACTGTCTGCTGCTGCCTATTACATATATTGACCGTATCTACACAGCCCTAGGTCTCAGTGGGCAGCATTTTTTTTTTTGTATCTTAATCCTGATTGTTTTATTCCAAGGCAATCCAGAGTCCTCTTTTTCTCTCCATTTGCTTGTTGACACTGCAGAATACAGCCAGATTCTTTTCATAGTACAGTGTGAAAATTCAGCTATTTTTGCACTGTTTTTGCTGTCTGTTACCCTAGTTCAAAACACTATTTTGGGGTAAAAATTTAAAAAATACTGGCCACATATTGAAGAGTGTGATATCTCCGTCAGACAACTCACCTATGTATGGGCTACAAATTGTAGCATTTCAGGCCTCCATTCCACTGTTTTTGCTGTCTGTTATTCTAGTTCAATACCCCATTTTGGGGTAAAAAATTCTGGACACATTGAAGAGTGTGATATCTCCATCAGACGCCTCATCTATCTGTGTGCTACAAATTGTACCATTTCAGGCCTCTATTCCACTGTTTCTGCTGCTTGTTATCCTAGTTTAATACACTATTTAGGGGTAAAAAATACAGGCCACATATTGAAGAGTGTGATATTTCCATCAGATGCCTCATCTATCTGTGTGCTACAAATTGTACCATTTCAGGCCTCTATTCCACTGTTTTTGCTGTCTGTTACCCTAGTTCAATACACTATTTTGGGATAAAAATTTAAAAAATACAGGCCACATATTGAAGAGTTTGATATCTCCATCAGACGCCTCATCTATCTGTGGGCTACAAATTATAGCATTTCAGGCCTCCATTTCCACTGTGTCTTACCCTAGTTATTGACACTAGTTTGCTAAAAAAAAAAAAAAAGTATAGTCCAGATATTTTAAAATGTGTTTTTCGCGCACACGGATCATATCTAATTTTGCTCCCAATTCAGCCTTTTGAAGTGAATTTGGAAAATATTGTACTCTATTTAAAATGGGCAAGGCACGTGGCAAGGGATGGGGAAGTGGACGTGATGGTGATGATGCATGCAGAGGCAGTGGGCAAGCTAAAATTGTGGCACAACAAACACATCTCGCATGAGCTTCCTGTCCGAATTCCTAGAGGAATGCTGAACAGCACTATTGAAACCAGAGCCGTGTCAAAGGGTAGTTGGTTGCTTCCAGTCACTTTGCTACAACCACCAACACCCTGTCCTCCACACGGTCAAGTCTGAGTAGCCGTGAGTCTGGGCCCCATATTCCTCACCCTGATCCTCCTTCCTCCCGCCATGTTGAGTGCCCGGAGACAACTGATCCCACACTTGGACTCTCTGAAGAGCTGTTCACTTTTCCATTTATAGATTTGGGCGTCTTGTCCGGTACACTTGAAGGGGGGCAAAATGAGATTGCATGTAGCGATGCCAAAATATTTGAGCAGCCACGTTCACACGAAGGCGATGGTGGGAATGTGTCACAACATGTGGACAATGATGAGACACAATTACCAGAAAGGAGGAGGACCAGGGTGCAGAAGTGGAAGACGAGGTGGTGGATGATATAGTAACTGACCCAACCTGGCAGGAGGACATGCAGAGCGAGGACAGCAGCACACATAGGGAGGGAGGGAAGCACCACAACAGGCAGGAAGAAGCACTGTAGTGGCCGCAGACAGAAGGCGGGAAACCGTTCCTCGTAACACCAACACGACGGAAGATGACAGTACAACTGTTAGGTCTTCCCGAGTCTGGTTGTTTTTTAAACTCTGCCGATAACCCCAAACAGGCCATTTGCAACACCTGCCATGCCTGCATCAGCATGGGTAGCAAAACTACCAGCCTGACCACCCCCAGCATGATCAGGCACATAGCAGCAAAGCACCCGACTTTGTGGACCGAACCCCAGGGTCCTGGAACACTGTGGGTGACACCACAGCTTCTTCCGCTGTTGTGCGTGGAAGCCAATCCCCTGAAATTGGTGCCTATGAAGATGCCTCCTACCCTGCACCTGTCATTGCACACACTCAACTACCACCATCATCAAGCACATCTCAGTCCAGCCTTCAGTTGTGCATATCCCAGTCATTGGAATGCAAGCGGAACTATCCAGGCCACAGTACTAAATTCACACATTTCTTGTCTGCTTGCTCTCAAAATGTTGCCTTTTATGCTCCTAGATACAGAAGCTTTCCACAACCTGATGGTGGCAGCCGTCCCAAGGTACTCTGTCCCCTGCCACCATTATTTCTCCCGGTGTGCCCTCCTGGTATTACACAAGTATGTGTCCCACAACATTACCCATGCCCTCAATAATGCAGTAACTGAAAGTACACCTAACCACGGACACGTTGACAAGTGCTTCTGGGAAGGGAAGGTACAACTTGCTGATGGAACACTGGGCTAACAGTGGAAGGTGGGACCCATTCGAACCTTGGGATGGGACACGTCCTCCCGACGCCGATGATTGCGGGCTCTAGGCCAACCAGGGTTGCCCCCACAGTCTACAGCTCCTGCATGTCATCCTCCTCTTCATTCTGCATCTCTGAAATGACCACATCAATCACAAGCTGGAAGCTCTGCAGCACTGCCTTAGCCAAGTGGCAACAGGCTGTGCTGAAGCTATGCTTAGGTGACAAACCGCACAATGCTGAAGAGTTGTGGATAGAACTGAAAGAGCAGGCAGCTCTGTGGCTGACAACGCTGAACCTACAGCCAGGCATGGTCATGTGTGACAATGGCCAGTACCTGGTGGCGGCTCTGAGGTGAGGCGAGCTGGCCAATGTGCTTAACCTCGTGGCTCAGCAGTTTATCAAAACCTACCCAGAGCTGCTGAATCTGCTTGTCAAAGTACGCCGCCTGTGTGCCCATTTTAGAAAGTCAGCTATAGCATCAGCCGCCCTTGCCATGATTCAGCAGCGTTTGCATTTTCCTGCTCACCGACTGGTGTGTGATGTTCCCACGTGTTGGATCTCTGCACTGCATATGTTGGAAAGGATTTGTGAGCAGAAGAGGGCAGTTCACTGCCAGCATACCAGCATCAACAAGGCCGTCGGTATTCAGTTCACACATAAGACCTCAGGTGTGGACACGAATGTCAGACATATGTACCATCCTACAAAACTTTGAGGAGTCCACCAAGATGGTGAGCGGCAATGACGCCATAATTAGCATCACCATGCCGCTTCTCTGTATTCTGAAAAGCTCTCTGCCCACAATGAAAGAGGATGCATTGTAGGCGGAGCATGATGAGATGGAGCAAGGAATCATACAGAGTGGTTACACACAGCCCAGCCTCATGTTATCCCAATGTGGATTGGTTGACAATGAGGAAGAAGAGGAGGAGGAAGAACAGGAGCTAGTTTCATGCGCTTTAGATGGTACTACAAGCACAACTGTCTTACCGTCTGTTCAGCGTGGATGGCCTGTGTAACGGGTCTGGTAGGTGAAACCACTGAGCTTTATTATACAAGACAGTATACTTGTAAGAGAGCAGGTGGCGCCCGGGAAATACGGACAGAAATTCACGGGAAGTGACCAGGGCAGTCTCTGGGTAGGCAGGTTGTCACGGCAAGTGACCAGGGCAGTCTCTGGGTAGGCAGGTTGTCACGGCAAGTGACCAGGGCAGTCTCTGGGTAGGCAGGTTGTCACGGCAAGTGACCAGGGCAGTCTCTGGGTAGACAGGTTGTCACGGCAAGTGACCAGGGCAGTCTCTGGGTAGACAGGTTGTCACGGCAAGTGACCAGGGCAGTCTCTGGGTAGACAGGTTGTCACGGCAAGTGACCAGGACAGTCTCAGAATATACAGGCTTATACGACCTGAGATGTTGGAGCCTCCTGGTAGGCTGCAGTCCGATGGCAGATGATCGCTCCCAAGCGAGCAGGCAGGAGTCTCTGGAGTAGCCGGTGATCACTGCTGGAGATGTACGAACCTTCGGATAAAGCTGCAGTCGGATGGCAGATGATCGCTCCCAAGTGAGCAGGCAAGAGTCTCTAGAGTAGCCGGTGATCACTGCTGATGAAGTCCGAACCTTCGGATAGAGCTGCAGTCGGATGGCAGATGATCGCTCCCAAGTGAGCAGGCAAGAGTCTCTGTAATAGCCGGGGATCACTGCAGGTGATGTCCGAACCTCCGGGAAGGGCTGCAGTCAGATGGCAGACAGCAAACAGACAGGTAACAGGCAGGCAACTGGAAACAGGAGCTGAGGGCTGAAGCAGAGTTATACAGTGCAACAACAACATTGCTCGGGCACCTCATTAAGGAGGAAGCCCTTAATATAGGGTGGAGTCCTCCGGCATTGGCCGGAGACTAATTTGGAAAATGCGCGCGGCTCCTTTAAGAGCGGGGGAGGGTGCGGGCGCGCGCCCTAAGTCCAGCAGCAGGGAAGGAGCGCGCGGGCCCAGCAGGGCGGAAGGAGGACGCCGAGGATGCTGGGGGCGCCGAGGACGCTGGGGGCGCGGAGGACGCAGAGCGCTGGTAAGGGGAACGGCGTCCCTGCCTGGCAGAGGGCCGACGCTACAGTACCCCCCCTTCTAGGCCCCCCCCCTCTTTAGGCCAGAAAGAAATTTAGCTAGGATGAGAGGGGCAGGGATGTTCTCCCGAGGCTCCCACGTTCTCTCCTCAGGACCAAACCCCTTCCAATCCACCAAAAATAAGTCTTCCTACCCTTTTTGTGGCCAGAATGTTCTCTACCTCAAATTCATCATCAGCAGACACTGGAGCAGGAGGTGTACCTGTAGACTTGAAAAAAGAGTTAAGTACCACAGGTTTGAGGAGAGACACATGAAAAGAGTTAGGAATTCGCAAATTGGCCGGGAGTTTCAATTTATAGGACACTGGGTTGATCTGCCTGATGACCTCAAAAGGACCGATAAACCGAGGACCTAACTTGTAGGAAGGAATTTTGAGCCGAACATATTTGGACGAAAGCCAGACTTTGTCCCCAGGACGGAATTGAGGAGGATCCAGACGTTTCTTGTCAGCATGTCTTTTCATGCGCTCGGATGACTGAATGAGTGCGGACCGGGTACTCTCCCAGATGGAGGAGAATTCTCTAACCAGAGATTCCGCAGCTGGATTGTCCACAGAGATGGAAACGGGGACAGGAATTCGAGGGTGCTGACCGAAGACTATAAAAAACGGAGACTTGGTGGACGATTCGCTCTCGTGATTATTGTAAGAGAATTCGGCCCAAGGTAGGAGCTCCACCCAATCAGAATGATGAGCATTAACGAAGTGTCGGAGATAGCTGGTCAGATTCTGATTTATTCGCTCAACTTGTCCATTGGACTGTGGATGGTAAGCGGAGGAGAAATCCAAGGTGACGTCTAGTAACTTACAAGTAGCTCTCCAGAAACGTGAGGTGAACTGTACCCCACGATCTGACACAATGTGACGAGGCAAACCATGGAGACGGAAGATGTGGCGGATAAAGTCTTTAGCCAACTCGGGTGCAGACGGAAGACCTGGAAGAGGAATGAAGTGAGCCATCTTGGAAAAGCGGTCAGCGACCACCCAAATGACCGTACAACCGGCAGAGACGGGCAGATCCGTAATGAAGTCCATGGCTATATGTTGCCAGGGAGCAGCGGGTACAGGAAGCGGAAGAAGACGGCCGGCAGGCAGGTGTCTCGGAACTTTGTTGCGGGCACAGGAGACACAGGCAGAAACAAAGTCTATTACGTCTTTGTGCAGGGTAGGCCACCAATAATGCCGGGTAATGAGTTGGAGGGTCTTTTTCTGACCAGCGTGGCCAGCGAGTTTAGACGAATGACCCCAATGTAGAATTCTCTTCCGATCAGTCTCTGATACGAACGTCTTACCAGGAGGGAGACGATTTAGACTCACGGGAGCCACCTGCATTACTTTGGCGGGATCGATGATATGTTTAGGCTCATCTTCGAGATCCGACACCAGGAAGGACCGGGACAAGGCATCCGCCTTGATGTTTTTGTCAGCCGGGCGAAAATGCAAAAGAAAATCAAAACGGGCAAAAAACAAGGACCACCGGGCTTGGCGAGGGTTAAGTCTCTGAGCATGCTGAAGGTAAGACAGATTTTTGTGGTCCGTGTAGATGATTACCGGATGAAGAGCCCCCTCGAGTAGGTAACGCCACTCCTCCAATGCCAACTTAATGGCAAATAACTCTCGATCTCCTATGGAGTAGTTGCGCTCGGAGGAGGAGAAGAGTTTGGAGAAGAAACCACAGGAAACCATCTTCCCGGATGAAGATTTTTGAGCAAGTACCGCTCCGGCTCCAGCAGAGGAAGCGTCCACTTCCAGGAAGAACTGCTTGTTGCCGTCCGGGCGATGCAGCACTGGAGCGGAAGAGAAGGCTTGTTTCAAGGAAAGAAAGGCCTCCTCTGCTTCGGGCGTCCACTGTTTGGGGTTAGCATCCTTGCGGGTGAGCGCTGAGATTGGAGCAGTCCTGGAAGAGAAGTGCGGTATGAAGAGACGGTAATAGTTAGCGAATCCCAGGAACCGCTGAATGGCCTTCAACCCCTCTGGTCGGGGCCACTTCTCGATGGCAGACAGTTTCTCCGGATCCATTCGTAGACCTGTTTGAGAGATAATGTAGCCCAGAAACGGAAGCGAGGTCTGCTCAAAGAGGCACTTCTCATATTTGGCGAAGAGGTGATTCTGCCTGAGCCTGAGCAGAACCTGACGAACATCCCTCCGGTGAGACTGGAGATCCGGAGAGAAGACCAAGATGTCGTCAAGGTACACCACAACGCAGGAGTAGAGGAGGTCCCGGAAGATGTCATTGACCAACTCCTGAAAGACTGCTGGAGCATTACAGAGACCAAAGGGCATAACCAGATACTCGTAGTGGCCATCCCGGGTGTTGAATGCCGTCTTCCATTCATCTCCTCGACGGATACGAACCAGGTTGTATGCTCCACGAACATCCAGTTTAGTGAAGACTCTAGCCCCTCTAAGACGATCAAACAACTCCGGAATGAGCGGAAGAGGGTACTTATTCTTCACCGTGATCAAATTTAGGCCTCTGTAGTCAATACAGGGACGGAGAGATCCGTCTTTCTTTTTTACACAAAAGAAACCTGCTCCCGCGGGGGAGGTAGATTTCCGGATGAATCCTTTCGCTAAATTCTCCTCGATATATTCTGACATCGACCTGGTCTCTGCAGCGGACAATGGGTAAATACGCCCACGGGGAGGCGTAGTACCGGGTAGCAGGTCGATCGGGCAATCATATGGTCTATGCGGGGGTAATGTCTCTGCTTCCTTTTTATTAAAGACATCAGCGAATGACCAATATGGAATCGGGAGTCCAGGTAGATTAGCAGGTGTAGGAGAAGAACGGACGGGATGAACAGGCACCAGACACGTTTTATGACAGTCCTGTCCCCAGCGAAGAATCTCTCCATTCTGCCAGTCGAGCACGGGTGCATGTTTTTGGAGCCAAGGCAGACCTAGTAAGAAAGCATGAGAGAGTCCAGGTAAAACATGAAACGAGATGCTCTCAGAATGCAACATTCCCACCTGCAGGGTTATGGCTTCGGTGATAAGTTGGATGGGACGAGGTAGGAGACCCCCATCCACAGCAGCAACAGATACTGGTTCAACCAGAGGTTTGGTGGGAATGCGATACTTCTCAACTAGAGCCTGTGAAACAAGATTCCCAGCTGCTCCAGAATCAAGTTGGGCCAGTTCGAAGTAACGGTTCTTACCGATGAGAATAGAGACAGACAGCAGCAGAGATGAAGAGGATTTATTCTGGTCTAGGTGGACCTCTCCGAGCGAACCTAGACACAGGCGTTTCCCGACCTCTCCGGACAGGTACGGATCCAGTGCTCCTTACTGCCACAGTAGAAGCAACTCCTCTCGGCACGGCGTGAGTCCTGACGGGCTTTGACCATCTTGGTCTGGTCGACCTGCATAGGCTCAGCAGTGTGCATCTGGGGAGAAACGGAAGGGGTTATAGGTCTCTGAAACGAGGGTGCAAGACGAGGAAACCCTCTCTCACGGGTGACCTCTTTGGCACGTTCCTGGAACCGTAGATCAATTAGATTGGCAAGATTTATTAAATCATCAAGGGAGGTTGGAATGTCCCGACCGGCAAGTTCATCTTTAATACGGCCGGACAGACCCTCCAGAAGACCGAAATCAGGGCGTTATTGTCCCAAGCCAACTCTGAGGCTAGAGTACGGAACCGTATGGCATATTGACCAACGGTGAGACTCTCCTGACGGAGACGCAACAGAGATGATGCAGAGGAGGGCCTCCGTCCAGGTTCGTCGAATACCTTCCGGAAGGCCGAGAGAAAAGCAGGCAGGTCAGATACCAGAGGATCTTCTCTCTCCCAGAGAGGATTAAGCCAGGCCAGAGCCTCTCCGGTGAGATGGGACATGATGAAGGCAATTTTGGCCCGGTCAGAGTTAAACTGGTGTGCCAGGAGTTCGAAATGCAGGGTGCACTGGTTAATGAAACCACGAGCCAGAGCAGGGTCGCCTCCAAACCTAGGAGGAGCTGAAAGTCGGGGTCCGGGAATGGAAACCACGGAATTGGGAAGCAGCGAGGCTGCCGGATTGTGAGTCATGGCTCCAGCGGTGGTTGCTGGTGATGAATTCAGAGTGTCCAGGCGGGAATTGACGTTCCGCAGGTGACCCAGGATGGCCTCCTGTTGCGACCTCTGGCGAGATAGTTCATGACACAATTCCGGGAGTGAAGGGGTTTGGATGCCACCGGGTTCCATGGCCCGAGCAAACTGTAACGGGTCTGGTAGGTGAAACCACTGAGCTTTATTATACAAGACAGTATACTTGTAAGAGAGCAGGTGGCGCCCGGGAAATACGGACAGGAATTCACGGGAAGTGACCAGGGCAGTCTCTGGGTAGGCAGGTTGTCACGGCAAGTGACCAGGGCAGTCTCTGGGTAGGCAGGTTGTCACGGCAAGTGACCAGGGCAGTCTCTGGGTAGGCAGGTTGTCACGGCAAGTGACCAGGGCAGTCTCTGGGTAGGCAGGTTGTCACGGCAAGTGACCAGGGCAGTCTCTGGGTAGACAGGTTGTCACGGCAAGTGACCAGGGCAGTCTCTGGGTAGACAGGTTGTCACGGCAAGTGACCAGGGCAGTCTCTGGGTAGACAGGTTGTCACGGCAAGTGACCAGGACAGTCTCAGAATATACAGGCTTATACGACCTGAGATGTTGGAGCCTCCTGGTAGGCTGCAGGCCGATGGCAGATGATCGCTCCCAAGCGAGCAGGCAGGAGTCTCTGGAGTAGCCGGTGATCACTGCTGGAGATGTCCGAACCTTCGGATAAAGCTGCAGTCGGATGGCAGATGATCGCTCCCAAGTGAGCAGGCAAGAGTCTCTAGAGTAGCCGGTGATCACTGCTGATGAAGTCCGAACCTTCGGATAGAGCTGCAGTCGGATGGCAGATGATCGCTCCCAAGTGAGCAGGCAAGAGTCTCTGTAATAGCCGGGGATCACTGCAGGTGATGTCCGAACCTCCGGGAAGGGCTGCAGTCAGATGGCAGACAGCAAACAGACAGGTAACAGGCAGGCAACTGGAAACAGGAGCTGAGGGCTGAAGCAGAGTTATACAGTGCAACAACAACATTGCCCGGGCACCTCCATTAAGGAGGAAGCCCTTAATATAGGGTGGAGTCCTCCGGCATTGGCCGGAGACTAATTTGGAAAATGCGCGCGGCTCCTTTAAGAGCGGGGGAGGGTGCGGGCGCGCGCCCTAATTCCAGCAGCAGGGAAGGAGCGCGCGGGCCCAGCAGGGCGGAAGGAGGACGCCGAGGATGCCGGGGGCGCCGAGGACGCTGGGGGCGCTGAGGACGCAGAGCGCTGGTAAGGGGAACGGCGTCCCTGCCTGGCAGAGGGCCGGGACGCCGACGCTACAGCCTGAGGACAGGGAGGAGGACAGCATGGTCAGTCGTCCTGTTGATGAGAACACGGAAGTCTTACCAGTTAGCAGTCTGGCACGCATGGCATACTTTGTGTTGCGCTGCCTTTCCTGTGACCCTCGCATTATCAGAATCAGTGCTGACACTCATTACTGGTTGGTGACACTTCTAGACCCATGCTACAAGGAGAACTTTCAATCTCTTCTTCCAGAGGCAGATAGGTGTACTAAAATGTTGCAGTACCAGAGGGCCATTGTTGCGGAATTATTAAAAAAATTCCCATCTGAAAATGCTGGCTGAAGAGGTCATAGTTCGTTGGACAACCAAGGAGTAGAGGTGAGAGAGACACAACTCCAATCCAGCAGAGGCAGGGTAACACTGGCAAAGTTCTGGGACAGTTTTCTCAGATGTTCCCATCGCTCTGGCCCAGAGTCGCTGGTTACTCTAACAAGGAGTGCAAAGTTTGGGAAGATGCTGAGGAAGTACCTTGCTGACTGTACCAACGTCCTCCGTGATTCCTCTGTGCCTTTTAATTATTGGGTGTCTAAGCTGGACAAGTGGCATGAACAGGCTCTCTATGCCTCGGAGATACTGGCCTGCGCTGCCGCTAGCATTTTATCAGGGCTGTTTTTTATTACCAACATGATGACCGTGGTGTGTGATGCAACAGCCAACTTATTGTGTAAAAGGGTGTTTTTGATGCCCTTTTGATAAAAAATTTTTACACAGTATGTTGATGAGTACCCCCCAGGGGGAAATGTTTGGAATTCCAAGTATAGGAGACCCGCTCCTTGTAACTGGGAAGACCTTTTTCTGAGGCCCTTCTCCATGTCTCTTTCTACACCACCACTAGATCACCAGAGTGACCGTGTTTCATGATGCAACAGCCACGTTAGTGTTTTTCAGGCCCCTTTCACACGTCCGTGTCTCCGTTACGTGTGGTGACAGTTCTCACACGTACCGGAGACACGTACACACGTAGACCCATTCAAATGAATGGGTCTTTGTAGATGTCATTGTGTTTTCATGGACCCTGTGTCCGTGTGCAAAATGTGCTGACATGTCCGTTTTCACACGGAACACGTCCCGCACACATGCACACGGAGAACAGTGCACACTGTCCTCCGTGAGCACGGACGGCCGCTGGAGAAGTAGCGGCCACTGTAAGCTGCTGTCCCCTGCAGCTGGTGCTGGAGCCATCAGTCATTCTCCCTGCTCTGCCTGCGAACAGAGGAGAACGATGAGTGGTCTATTAATATACCGCTCATCGTTCTCCTCTGCTTGCAGGCAGAGCAGGGAGAATGATGACTGTTGGCTCCAGCACCAGCTGCAGAGGGACAGCGCTTACTGTAGCGCTACTTCCCCGGCGGCCATCCGTGTGTCCGTGTGGTACTGATGCGGCCCACAGGTGGCACAAGGTTTCCACACATGTGCCGCACATAGTACACACACGGACACACAGACACTGATATCTCTGGTACCGGTTTTTCTGGTACCGGAAATATCAGGACGTGTGAAACCGGCCTAAGGGTGTTTATGATGGCCGTAAGCAAAATGTTGACACAGTATGTTGATGTGTACTCCATAGGGGGGATTCTTTGTCAGCCCGTGCACTTACTGTTTGGGCATTACAAGTATAGGCGACCCGCTCCTTTGTAATAGAAACAGATTTTTAGGAGGACTTCCTCCACGCGTCTTCCAAGTGGTATCTGGGTGCGTCCAAATTTGGGGCAGGCCTTGCATTCACCGCATGGGCAAACAGTATGGAAGACCCACTTCCTAATAATGTGAACTGTGTTGTTGGTTTTTCATCTTCAGCACTGCAATGCAACAATGCAGGGTCTTCAGCCTCACCACTGCTATTCACCAATGCAGGTTCTTCAGCCTCAACAACACAATTCTCCACTGCTGGTTGTTCAGGCTCAACACTGAAATGCTCCACTGCTGGGTGTCCTTCCTTAACACTTCAATGCTACAATAAAGGTTCTTCAGCCTCAACACTGCAATACTCCACTGCTGAGTCTTTAGCTTCAATACTGCAAGTGTCCACTGCAGGTTCTTCAGGCTCACCACTGCAATTCACCAATGCAGGTTCTTCAGCCTCAACAACGCAATTCTCAACTGCTGGTCCTTCAGCCTCAAAACTGACATTCAACAATGCAGGTTCTTCAGCCTAAACAATGCGGTGAATGGATATGTATTTTTGTATCATTCTTTTTTCCTATGCATATATATATTGTTCATAGGGAAATCTGGCTTGATATGTGATTATTTTTTGCTATTTTCCGCTGTTTGGCCCAATATTCTAATGTGTAGCTTATATGTTGGCCTGTGATAGGATTCCATTATTAGGCAATGATTTCAGACATCTTTTCGGTGGCTGGCCGGGCTGTGCACATGCGCGGTGCTGTGACGTCTGAGGCTGGCATGGCAACGGCGTCTCTATGTGGGTAGCGCTCTGGGCTCAGACCCGGTAGTGGCACACCATATGACACTTGTTGCGATGCTGCTTCCGGTTCGCGCAGCGCTCGCATGCGCCTTCTACACGCTCGCCCAGCCACATTGTTCTATAAATAGCCTCATCGTGCTGCGTTCATGCATCCCCTGACGAAGGAATTTATTTCCGAAACGCGCGTCGGGGCGCGTTCTGTGAGGCATACCGTGCTGATCTGAGGCTCCCAGGTATTTTGGTCCACAATTTTTGGTTGTATTGGTGCGGGCTTTTTGTGTGTATCATTTTTACTTCACATATCTCTGCCGGTTCACTATATTAGGTAATCCCATTTAATTTTGTGTGTGCACAATTTATATTTGTTTGACCTCATTTATTATCAGCCAATTTATTGCACATGGCACTTTAAAACTGCATGTTATTTAGCTTTATTTATTGTGGACCTTTCTCCTGGTTATATTATTTGAGCCTTTTTTCCCGCTGCATTTATATGGATAATATTATGAACTTTTTTGTATATGGTCGCATTGATATGCATGCGAGTGTGGATTTATAGTTGTATCAGCCTTACTATATTTGTGTATGTCTCTCTTTTAAATATACATTTTATATTTACATGGTTTTTTATTAGCGTGCCATTTGATAAATAAAGGCAATTAATTCACTATTAGCATCGTGTGTTTCTGGTCTTCTTTTTTCCTTCCCTGCCACTGCGGTATCCCCTTCCATATCCTGGGTTGTTTTTCTTATTTCCGGATGGTCTGCCATCCAAGGTTCAGGTGATATAGTCACATATATATTTTTTATTATTTTCTATATATTATTATCTCATATATTTTTTAAAATTATATTTTTGTGAGTCACATATATCGCTTGATTTCTTGCTTATGATCTTCAAGAGGTAGTCACCGGAAATGGTTTTCACTTCACAGGTGTGCCCTGTCAGGTTTAATAAGTGAGATTTCTGGCCTTATAAATGGGGTTGGGACCATCAGTTGTGTTGTGCAGAAGTCTGGTGGATACACAGCTGATAGTCCTACTTAATAGACTGTTAGAATTTGTATTATGGCAAGAAAAAAGCAGCTAAGTAAAGAAAAACTAGTGGCCATCATTACTTTAAGAAATGGTCAGTCAGTCCGAAAAATTGGGAAAACTTTGAAAGTGTCCCCAAGTGCAGTTGCAAAAATCATCAAGCGCTACAAAGAAACTGGCTCACATGAGGACGCCCCAGGAAAGGAAGACCAAGAGTCACCTCTGCTTCTGAGGATAAGTTTATCCGAGTCACCAACCTCAGAAATCGCAGGTTTACAGCAGCTCAGATTAGAGACCAGGTCAATGCCACACAGAGTTCTAGCAGCAGACACATGTCTACAACAACTGTTAAGAGGAGACTTTGTGCAGCAGGCCTTCATGGTAAAATAGATGCTAGGAAACCACTGCTAAGGACAGGCAACAAGCAGAAGAGACTTGTTTGGGCTAAAGAACACAAGGAATGGACATTAGACCAGTGGAAATCTGTGCTTTGGTCTGATGAGTCCAAATTTGAGATCTTTGGTTCCAACCACCGTGTCTTTGTGCGACGCAGAAAAGGTGAACGGATGGACTCTACATGCCTGGTTCCCACCGTGAAGCATGGAGGAGGCGGTGTGATGTGTGGAGGTGCTTTGCTGGTGACACTGTTGGGGATTTATTCAAAATTGAAGGCATACTGAACCAGCATGGCTACCACAGCATCTCGCAGCAGCATGCTATTCCATCCGGTTTGTGTTTAGTTGGACCATCATTTATTTTTCAACAGGACAATGACCCCAAACACACCTCCAGGCTGTGTAAGGGCTATTTGACCAAGAAGGAGAGTGATGGGGTGCTACGCCAGATGACCTGGCCTCCACAGTCACCAGACCTGAACCCAATCGAGATGGTTTGGGGTGAGCTGGACCGCAGAGTGAAGGCAAAAGGGCCAATGTGGCGCCCTGAGGGTCCAGTCGTCACAGAGATGTTACATCTCACCCAGAGGTGTGACACCTGACTCTCAGGTAATGTCAGGAGTCGAACCCAGTACCTCTTGTCCACTGGCCAGCAGCTCTACCATCTGAGCTATTCTGCTGGCTGCAAAGTTCCTTGCTGAGCCCAGATACCATTGACTGTTCTTCCTGATTGGCTACACCTAGTGCTCTCTTGATTGGGCCTCTGATTGCCAATTACACACCCTATATAAACCTGGCCCTGTGGGTGTGTCATTGCGAGATTATTGAGCTCCAAGCCTTTAGTCAAGCGTTTCCTGCTGATCCATTGCTACAAACACTGCTCTCCTGTGAACCGACCTCGGCCTGCCTTCTGACTACGCTCTCCGCCTGATCCATTGCTACAAACACTGCTCTCCTGTGAACCGACCTCGGCCTGCCTTCTGACTACGCTCTCCGCCTGATCCATTGCTACAAACACTGCTCTCCTGTGAACCGACCTCGGCCTGCCTTCTGACTACGCTCTCCGCCTGATCCATTGCTACAAACACTTCTCTCCTGTGTACCGACCTCCGGCTGCCATCTGACTACGCTACCTGCCTCTGCTTCCCCTAGTGTTTGCAGTAACATCGGCTCCAACCCAGACGGGATCTTGACAGAATAATCTCGCGCCAAAATGGAGTCCGCTGTGAACACCCTGAGACGGCAAGTTACGGAGCTTCAAAGTTTTTGTACGGACTCTCAAGGAAAATATGCCAAGTTACAAACTGATTTCACGGCGATACAACAGGAAATAATTGAGCTACAAAAACAACTACTGGACGTGCGCAATTCAGGGTCCGAATCAAATGCGCGGCTGCCGCTGCCTGCAAAGTTCAGTGGGGATCGCAAGCAGTACCGAGGATTCCTCAATCAATGCCGCATATACTTCCAGATGCAACCTGCTCCCTTTACCAGTGAGAGGAAGAAAGTTTTTTTCATGATAAATCTCCTGACGGATGAAGCTCTTGCTTGGGCTTCACCTTATGTAGAAAAGGACTATGCCCTCCTTAATGACCTGGAAGCTTTCATCGCAGCTATGAATCAAGTTTTTGATGACCCAAACCGCTGTGCCACAGCAGAAACCAAATTACATAATTTGCGCCAAGGACGTCGCTCTGTTGCGGAATATACATCGGAGTTCCGTCGCTGGGTGGCCGACACCACCTGGATCCCAGCGGCCCAGAGAAGTCAATTTCGACGAGGGTTATCAGAACCAGTGAAAGACGAGCTTGCCAGGGTTGAGACCCCTGACCAGTTGGAGGACTTTATTCAACTATGTATCCGGATTGACCAGAGACTTACTGAAAGGAGAAAGGAGAGACTGCGAGCACTTGGGAATAGCCCTGGCTTCTCATTTTCAGCATCAGACCACCAAGAAAAGACGCAAGTTGTGTCTGAACCGATGCAGATCGACGTCATCCGAAGACCACTCTCTGCACAGGAGAAGGAGAGGCGACGTGCAGAACATCTCTGCCTCTATTGTGGGGACCCTGGACACTATGCCATCAACTGTCCTAACAAAAGGACTATAGCCTTTACCAACAACAGGTCTGCCAGCAATACGGACCTTTCTCAGCAGTCGGATTCCATCTTGCAGACTATCTCATCAGTAACGCCAGAAATAGACAAAATACATACCACATCATCTCATTTTGTAATCCCCATTCAGGTTGTAATGGGCACCCAAAAAATACAATGCTCTGCCCTGTTGGATTCGGGAGCAGGAGGAAATTTTATGGACTTAAAATTTACACGTGATAATGATATTTCCAGTAGGACCAAATCCACACCAATTGAAATGGAAACTGTGGATGGATCACCTTTGTCTTCTGGACCTGTCACGCATGAGACAATCGAACTGGAGATTTGTATCGACCCGGATCATCATGAAGCTGTCAGTTTCCACCTTATTTCATCTCCGAAATTTCCGGTTATTCTAGGGATCCCCTGGTTTTCAGTCCATAACCCTTCTATCAACTGGGCATCAAGGACCATCACCTTTCCATCTGACTACTGTAAGAATAATTGTCATAAGGAACCCCCTGTTCTCCAACAAGTCCAAATCTCTGAGATTTCGCATGAGAAGGAAGAGAAACTACCACCTCAATATCAGCAGTTCTCTGATGTCTGCAGTAAGAAGAAAGCAGATCAATTACCTCCTCACCGTCCTTATGACTGTCCCATTGAATTGCTGCCAGGAGCAACCATTCCATTTGGATGGATTTACAATCTTTCCGAACCTGAATTGAAGGTATTAAGAAAGTTCCTGGATGAAAATTTAGAGAAAGGCTTTATTCGACCTTCCACATCTCCAGCTGGGGCACCCTTGTTCTTTGTTGAAAAGAAAGACTCCACTCTGTGGCCATGTATTGACTACAGAGAGATGAATAATATCACTGTCAAGAATCGCTACCCGCTACCCTTGATTCCTGAACTATTTGAGAGACTCCGTTCTGCGAAAATCTTTACGAAGCTGGATCTTAGAGGGGCTTACAACCTCATACGGATTCGCCCAGGAGATGAGTGGAAGACCGCCTTCAGAACGAGATATGGACATTTTGAATCTCTTGTTATGACCTTTGGCCTTAGCAATGCCCCAGCCACCTTTCAACATTTTATTAATGATGTATTTCGAGATTTCTTGGACCAATTCGTTGTGGCTTATCTCGATGACATTCTTATATTTTCAGACACCTTGGAAGAGCATTGCAGGCACGTCCAGTTAGTCTTGGAACGACTACAGGAGAACCATCTCTACATTAAACTTGAAAAATGTGAGTTTGAACAAACCAGTATCCAATTTCTGGGATATATCATCTCCCCAGAAGGTCTGAGCATGGATCCCGGCAAAATCAATGCTGTAGTGGACTGGCCTGTTCCAAGAAATTTAAAAGACGTCCAGCGTTTCATAGGATTTGCAAATTTTTACCGAAAATTTATAAAGAACTTTTCACGGATCATACTACCAATTACTACACTAACAAAAAAGACAAAAGCATTTTTCTGGTCTCCAGAGGCACAGGAGGCTTTTGACAAGTTGAAAACTCTTTTTACGTCTGCTCCATTGTTAGTACACCCAAATCCTGAATTGCCATTTACTGTCGAAGTGGACGCCTCGGACTCTGCAGTGGGAGCTATTCTGTCTCAGCGAGTTGGGGACAAGATGCAACTTCACCCATGTGCGTTTCTTTCCCACACCATGTCATCTGCAGAAAAGAACTACGACATTGGTAATAAAGAACTGTTAGCCATTAAAGTTGCCTTCTCCGAGTGGAGACATCTTCTGGAAGGTGCCAATCACCCTGTGACTGTCCTCACGGACCACGAGAATCTTGAATTCCTCCGTACAGCAAAAAGATTGTCTGCAAGACAAGCACGATGGGCCTTATTTTTCTCAAGATTCAATTTTATAATCTCTTACCGGCCTGGTTCAAGGAATGGCAAGGCTGACGCCCTGTCCAGGATGTGTTCGGAACCTCAGGAGAGGTCTAGTAATGATGATACAATTCTAGGCCCTAAAAATTTTTTGGGAATATTGCACTCTAGAGGACTAGGTAATAGAATTAAAGATGGATATCAAGAGGACTCTTTCCTTAACCATCCTTCGGAAGACGTCGATCTTTCATTCAAAGAGGGGTTTTGGATGCAGAAACACCAAATATATGTACCTGAATCTTCTCGCCTTGAAGTCCTCAAAAGTGTCCATGATTCTAAACTGGCAGGACATCCTGGAGTTGCAAAAACACAAGACTTACTACTTCGTTTCTTTTGGTGGCCTAATTGTAGGAAGGACGTGAGGAAATATGTTTCAACCTGTTTAACATGCGCACGAAACAAGACCCCACGATCGTCTCCTCTAGGACTCTTGCAACCACTCCCAGTTCCATCCAGGCCTTGGGGATCTATTTCCATGGATTTTATTGTGGAACTACCCCCTTCCAAACAGATGACCGTCATCCTTGTCATAGTGGACCGACTCACAAAAATGGCCCACTTTATTCCAACTGAAGGAATTCCTACTGCTGAAAAAACTGCAGAACTGATGATCAAAGAAGTATTCAGGTTACATGGAATTCCTGACAGCGTGGTGTCTGACAGAGGCGTTCAGTTTACGTCAAAATTTTGGAAGAGTTTCTGTACAGCCTTGGGAGTCACGGTGAATCTTTCTACCGCTTTCCATCCTCAGTCCAATGGCCAGACGGAGAGAACGAACCAGACTTTGGAGCAATACCTCCGTTGCTTCATTTCCTATCTTCAGGATGACTGGGTGGACTATTTACCAACAGCAGAGTTTGCCTACAACAACTCCATACATAGCGCTACATCTCAAACCCCATTTTTTGCTAATTATGGAGTACATCCAGTATTTATCCCTAATCTGCCAGTGAACACTCCCATTCCTGCTGTTAATGACAGGCTTACAAAATTACAGGAATCCCAGAAGGAATTATCAGAGATATTGCTCAAGACCCAGGAAGAATATAAGGAAGCAGCAGATAAACATCGGAGAGTGCCCCCTGCTCTTCAGGTTGGAGACAAAGTTTGGCTGTCCACTAAAAACCTTAAGACACATGTGCCATCCTCCAAATTGGGTCAGAAATTCATTGGACCTTTTCAAATTTCTGCAAAAATTAACCAGGTTGCTTTTCGTTTAAAACTTCCCAACAATCTAAAGATTCATCCAGTGTTTCACATATCCTTGCTCAAACCCTTCTGTGAAAACCCGTTTCCAGGAAGAATTCAGCCACCTCCTCCACCAGAAAGGATCCGTGGTGAAGAAGAATACATTGTGGATAAGATTCTGGACTCCCGAAAATTCAGAGGTAAACTGCAGTATCTGGTGCAGTGGAAGGGTTACGGACCAGAGGAAAATTCATGGGAACCAAGGGACAACGTCCATGCTCCTAGACTAACAAGAGCCTTTCATCAAAGGTACCTGGATAAGCCAGCTCCTGAGATGTCCAGAGGCCATCCTGGAAGGAGGGGAGTACTGTCAGGAGTCGAACCCAGTACCTCTTGTCCACTGGCCAGCAGCTCTACCATCTGAGCTATTCTGCTGGCTGCAAAGTTCCTTGCTGAACCCAGATACCATTGACTGTTCTTCCTGATTGGCTACACCTAGTGCTCTCTTGATTGGGCCTCTGATTGCCAATTACACACCCTATATAAACCTGGCCCTGTGGGTGTGTCATTGCGAGATTATTGAGCTCCAAGCCTTTAGTCAAGCGTTTCCTGCTGATCCATTGCTACAAACACTGCTCTCCTGTGAACCGACCTCGGCCTGCCTTCTGACTACGCTCTCCGCCTGATCCATTGCTACAAACACTGCTCTCCTGTGAACCGACCTCGGCCTGCCTTCTGACTACGCTCTCCGCCTGATCCATTGCTACAAACACTGCTCTCCTGTGAACCAACCTCGGCCTGCCTTCTGACTACGCTCTCCGCCTGATCCATTGCTACAAACACTTCTCTCCTGTGTACCGACCTCCGGCTGCCATCTGACTACGCTACCTGCCTCTGCTTCCCCTAGTGTTTGCAGTAACATCGGCTCCAACCCAGACGGGATCTTGACAGGTAAGGAGGAAGCACCCCATTGACTCCATCACCGCATCCACATACATCATGCCAGTGCTGAGCATCAGGCTGGTTAGGAAAGGGTGTAGAAGTGGGTGGGTGGAGCCAGCTGCAGCATGAGGCAGCAGCGTGTTAGTTTAGAGTTTCAGTTGGAGACAGGCAGGCAGTGAAGTGGGTACTGGCCTGGCCTGCAGCTCTTCTGAGTTCACCTCAGGGAGCCTTGCTGAGTGATCGAAAGGGTCCTGGGCCGAGACAGCAATTGAAGCTGTGCCCCCATCCTGAAGAAGGAAGGACCAGGCAAACATCGGGGAACGGTCCCTAGACTGGTGGGTCAGTTCAACGCCACTAGTAACACCGAGTATAGTGGGTCTCTTCAAGGGCCACTAGCTACCATATTCCCATCTGGGAGGAAGCCTAGGGATCAAGTACGTCCAGGCATCCGATGGTGTCCCGGTCTCCGTGAAGAGGAGAGCCGTGCACCGGGACATCGGGTCGTACCTGTAAACTGAAAGGATCCAATACTACCTCGTCCGAGGGCTCTGTGGTAGGGAGGTGCAGAGGGAGTAAGAAGTGTAGCACCAAGAAGCTGGAAAGGAACATAAAGGGAGTCTTTGGGAGTGTGACCGATCTACCTGAGGGTTGCTGAACTACTCACTGGAAGGACACAGTGCCCAGCTGGAATCTGTACTGCGCATAACAGACTGTGAGTAAACTTTTGAAACTGCAACAGAACTGTTTCCTGATTATTCTAGCGACGCACACTCCACTCTGCTACATCTCTCCTGCACCATTGCTTTACCTTTCATCTACCTGCCCTGGGAGGACACAGTCTTACCTGTAGAAGACTTATCATCTAGCTGCACAACACCATCCCTTCCAGAGGACCTGCATAGCAGCGCTGGTCACCCTGACCAGGTACTACAGGTGGCGTCACGACAAACTACACGAATCCCCATACCAATATTCAATTCACCTATAAATATCCCACATTAAAGAATGAGCACCAGTGCCACGGACTGAGCTGTGTCGCCATGACATCCCCCATAGTAGTCTATAGGCTCAGATCCGAGTTCCCATTGCTCTGGAGGGCGACTCATCTCTTTTTGGCGTCACGAACAGGATTCTGAAGCTCGCTATAAGCGAGTCCTGTGTGCCTGAATTGGACTGTTTTTGTGCAAAAGACTGTACTTGCTGTTTTTGTGACTTTGCCGCCATTTTGCTGCCATTTTACCGCCATATTCGCGCCCTGAGGCGCTGGTGAAGAAGGAGGGCGTGCTTTCGTGGGCGTGCGCTCACTCTGAGGCGTGAAAAAAAAGCCCGCCTACCCTAAGTGTTACTGCACTAACCGGACATGCCCATCAGCAAGGGAAATCCGCCTCCTGGTCCCAAATGGAGTGAAGAGGAGGAAAAGAAAACCCCGCCCCTTGCAGAGAGCGGGACCCTCCTGATAAAGAGACCCACATTAAAGAATGAGCACCAGTGCCACGGACTGAGCTGTGTCGCCATGACATCCCCCATAGTAGTCTATAGGCTCAGATCCGAGTTCCCATTGCTCTGGAGGGCGACTCACCAATAAGTGCTAAGCATCTCTGGGAAGATTGTTGGAAGACCATTTCCGGTGACTACCTCTTGAAGCTCATCAAGAGAATGCCAAGAGTGTGCAAAGCAGTCATCAAAGCAAAAGGTGGCTACTTTGAAGAACTTAGAATATAAGACATAATTTCAGTTGTTTCACACTTTTTTGTTAAGTATATAATTCCACATGTGTTAATTCATAGTTTTGATGCCTTCAGTGTGAATGTACAATTTTCATAGTCATGAAAATACAGAAAAATCTTTAAAGGAGAAGGTGTGTCCAAACTTTATACTGTTTTGTACTGTATATTTAGGAGTCTCCACGGCAATTGTGATCTATTAGCTTTTTTTGCACATATTTATATTATTCTGTGACCAGTCAGTACCTTCTTCTTTCCCTATTTCCTGTTTTCCCCAATCTGCACATGCACAGTATTGATACATGTTGGGTGTCGCTTCATTATTTTGATTCAGCTTTGACTTTTTTGACTGCACTGTTTTTTATTGCTGTTTTCTTTATCACAGTTTTTTTATTGTCACTCTGCACATGCACTTTATTGTGTTATATATCTTTAGAATATTTTTTACATATATATAAAATGTTTTTTATATTACTTTTACTCAGTTATTCACTACTGAATTCACGTTTATTCACCTTTTTCACATTTTATCAACATCAATCATTTTTCAGCTATATATTTTTATTTTTTATTTATTTCTTATGCATTTTATTTTAATTTTTTCACATACACAGCAGATGATTGGTCCTTAGTGTTTTCGTTTTATATCCTTGTGTGCAAAATCCACATCCATTTTTTTTTTTTTTTCTTGAAACACAATACCTGGGACATTAGGTTTTAATATGCATTAAATTTTAATATATATATTTTGTAATATTTGTAATTTATATTTACTGTAATTTGATGCCATTTCTTTGTCCGTGTTGGCACCTCGTCTTGCTTTTAGTGCTACATTTTACTCTCACCAATAAAGTTATTTGTAAGGTTCTGCGTACATGTTCCTGAAACTCAGTTTTTCCGTCAGCCATTTTACTTTCTGTCTTGCTGCAGCTATCTTGCCCTCAGTCAATATGGAGTTTCCAGCTTGCATGTTCCCGCCCTGATTCTCTCCTCTTGCTTCTTAAGCAGCCACAGCTGAGCAATCAGTGCTTCAGAATCAAGCTTGCAGTGAACCTGTGACCTGACTCCTGGAAGCCTTGGACCTTGTACTCCAGTTATTTCCTATTGTGGAACTTTGGAACACTCGTGGACTTTGGAACCTTGCTATTTGATAAATCCACGTTTGCATGGACTTACGGTAACAGAGAAAAGATCCTGAACCTGTTGTGGAGAGTGATTGCTGAGCTTAAGTTACTCTGGCCTGCTGTGTCTCCTGCTTTTGTATCTGCAAACTGTGTGACTATTATTGCCACTTGTATGAAGTAATACAAGACCTTCTATATCAAACCTGTGACTCCTGTGTTTTCATCGCACCCAAGCACAAGACACTATATGAACTGTACTCCTTACATTACAAGATTCTGAAGCCAAACGTTAGTGTCTGCTGGGTCTGGAAAGGCTGTGTCTGCTGTAACTGTGGATATCAGATGTCCGGTTGTACTTTCTGTGATGACAGTGGTTGTGACTTCTCACAACCATTCCAGGTGAGCAATTCCCTTAAGTTTTTTTTTCTGCAGTGTTACCACAGGTAAACACTATTGTTTTTTTTTTTTTTCTTTCCTCTTTTGTGTCTGCTGTAACTGTGGATATCAGATGTCCGGTTGAACTTTCTGTGATGATAGTGGTTGTGACTTCTCACAACCATTCCAGGTGAGCAGTTCCCTTAATTTTTTTTTCTCTCTGCAGTGTTACCACAGGTAAACACTATTGTTTTTTTTTTCCTCTCCTCTCCTTCCAGTACTCCTGTCTTAAAAGATCTGGAAAATGGAGGCCCGCATAAAGGAACTTTGCGGAGTGACTGATAATATCCTTGCAGATTTGCAGAATATAAAGACCGTTTTACAAATCTACAGGACCTCAATAATCACAATTTGCAAGTGTTTGGACAGACTGCCCAGGATTTGCGAGCCAGGATTGAGGTTCTAGAGGAGCGAGTCCAGGCTCCTGCCGTAGCCCCGAGTTCTGGGATTCCCAAGTTGCCCCCTTTTCGTTTTGGCGGTGAACGTGAGAAATTCAGGGGATTTATTAATCAATGCAATCTTTTTTTTCTGCACATGCTTCACAATTTCCCACTGAACGATCTAAAGTGCTTACTATAATTATGTTGCTTACCAACAAGGCTTTAATGTGGGCAAACCCTCTGATTGAGACTGAGGATGAATGTTTGGATCATCTTGATGCTTTCATTTCAGCCATGGGGCAGGTGTTTGATGACCCCAATCGAGGTGCAACAGCTGAAGCAGCCATGTTAGCTTTGCGCCAAGGTAAGCACTCGGTAGCTGAATATGCCTTGGATTTCAGGAGATGGGCCCTTGATACCACCTGGGACAGTTCCGCCAAAAAATCTATTTTTCGAAAAGGGTTATCTCCACTGATTAAGGATGAACTTGCTCGTGCCGACCCTCCCACTGCGTTAGGTGACTTTATTAACTACTGCATCCGTATTGATACTCGTCTGACTGAACGCAGGCAAGAGAGATGGTTCGAAAGCAATCGCACTAACCTTTTCCTACCTTCCTCTCCAGCTAAGGAACCTTTGAGTAGGATCACACGGGAACCTGAACCTGAACCCATGCAGGTAGACTCTTTACAACGACGGGTTAGTGATGCACGCAAGGAACATCGGTTTAAGGAGAATCTATGTTTCTATTGTGGTAAGTCAGGGCACTTCATTATAAACTGCCCCAGCCGTTCTCGTAAGACTACTGCAGCACTCATTCACTGTGAGTGTTGCGAGAGGGGATCTGTCAGGTCCGAGCCTCAGGCTCCAGAGAGATCTGCAGCAACAGATCTTGATTTCTCGGACTTAAACTCCGTTACTTCTGAGGACGTTGACTGTGTAAACGCTGCAATTTTCCAAGTTTCCTCAGCGGTGTCCCAGCTGAGTTGTAAGAAAAACAATTCTCATTGCTTTCTTTCCATCAAACTCTGGGTTGACTCAGCTTGGGTGTCTAGTTCTGCTATGATCGACTCAGGGGCAAGTGGAAATTTTATGGATGTCTCCTTTGCTCTGAAACAGGGGATACGTTCAGTGAAGAAGGCTACTCCAGTACAGATGGAAACTGTGGATGGCTCCCTGCTGACCTCTGGACCAGTGGATCAGGAAACAGAGCCTTTGAGGGTTCTTATGGGTAAAGATCATCAAGAGAAACTGTCCTTTATGCTTATCTCTTCTCCCCACTTTCCCATTATTCTAGGGCTACCATGGCTGCAGGCTCAGAATCCTACCATTAACTGGGAGACCAAGGAATTACACTTTCCAGAGAAACAGATGAGTCCAAAAGTTTCAGCTTGCTCTGTTCCTAAAGGAACCATGTCAGTCCCTGAACTACCAGCTGTATACCAGGACTATGTGGATTTATGTGACAAGAAGAACGCTGACCAGCTTCCCCCTCACCGTCCATATGATTGTCCAATTGAATTATTGCCTGGAGCAGAGATACCTTTTGGTAAGATCTACCCCTGGCGGGGCCCGAGCTAAAGGCTTTAAAGGATTACATAGACGAAAATCTAGCCAAGGGCTTCATACGCCCCTCTTCATCTCCTGCAGGTGCACCCATCTTCTTTGTAAAGAAGAAAGATGGATCTCTGAGACCCTGCGTAGACTATAGGGCACTCAATAAGGTTACTATTAGAAACCGTTATCCATTGCCTTTAATCCCTGAGTTATTGGAGAGAGTGCAACATGCCAAAATTTTCTCTAAACTAGATCTCCGTGGGGCCTATAACTTAGTCCGTATTAGACCTGGGGATGAATGGAAGACTGCATTCAGGTCACGCTATGGACACTTTGAATATCTAGTTATGCCTTTTGGTCTGAGTACCGCCCCAGCCACTTTCCAACACTTGGTGAATGACATCTTCAGGGATCTCCTAGATACATTCGTGGTGATTTATTTGGATGATATTCTAATTTTTTCTAACTCCACAGAGGAACATCATGGACATGTGAGAATGGTCTTGGAACGTCTAAGACAAAATCATCTTTACATCAAACTTGAAAAGTGTGAATTCCATAGGACCGAAATTCAATTTCTGGGGTATGTACTGTCTACACAAGGAATTAGTATGGATGGAAGCAAGACCCAAGCCATCAAGGATTGGCCAAGTCCTAGAAATGTGAAGGAGGTGCAGCGCTTCATCGGGTTTGCCAACTTCTATAGACGTTTCATTAGGAATTTCTCTGAGGTAGTGTCACCTATCACCCAACTTACCCGGAAAGAGTCTAGGTTCTCCTGGACTCCCCAAGCCCAGGAAGCATTTTCCCGTCTAAAAGATAAATTTACCACTGCACCTATCTTAGTACATCCCAACCCCGAACTTGCCTTCATAATAGAGGTGGATGCTTCAGACTGTGCCGTTGGAGCTATACTCTCTCAGAGAACAGGTGAGAAGAATGTCTTGCATCCCTGTGCCTTCTTTTCCCAGCAGTTGTCTTCGGCTGAGAGGAACTACGATGTGGGCAATAGAGAGTTGTTGGCCATTATTGCCGCCTTCAAAGAATGGAGACACCTTCTTCAGGGAGCTGCACAGCAAATAGTCGTCCTGACAGACCATCGTAACCTTGAATTTATCAGGTTGGCTAAGTGCCTGACTCCTCGCCAGGCTCGCTGGAATCTTTTCTTAAACCAATTTAATTTTATCATTTCTTATAGACCAGGATCGCGCAATGGAAAGGCTGATGCACTCTCTAGGATTTATTCAGCAGAGACACGTCCACTTACTCCTCCTAAGACTATTCTTCCTGACTCTAGATTCCTGGGAGTGATTCATAATCAAGACCTACTTAAGGACATCAAGGAAGCATACCATGCGGATTCCTTTTTGGCACAACCCCCAAGGGACGTAAGTCTTGTCTTTAAGAATGGTGTGTGGATTCAGGGACAACGTCTGTATATTCCTGAAACAGTCAGATTGAGAGTATTGCAACTCATTCACGATTCCAAGATAGCTGGGCATAGAGGAATTCTAAAGACACAGGAATTTCTTTCTCGTTTCTTTTGGTGGCCCACTTGCAGGAAGGATGTTTTAAACTATGTCACTTCATGTGAAGTCTGTGCAAGATGCAAAACACCTCGCTCCTCACCAACTGGTCTGTTGCAACCCCTTCCCACCCCGTCCCACCCGTGGGGATCCATTTCTATGGACTTCATTGTGGAGTTACCAACCTCTCAAGGGAAGAACACCATTCTAGTGGTGGTTGATCGTTTAACAAAAGCAGCTCATTTTATTCCTTGTGTCGGCTTACCCACTGCAAGACAGACATCAGATTTGATGATTAAAGATGTGTTTCGCTTACATGGAGTACCGGATGAGGTTATTTCGGATCGAGGGGTGCAATTCACTTCTAGGTTTTGGCTAAATTTCTGTGCAGCATTGGACATTAAAGTAAACCTTTCTTCTGCTTTTCATCCCCAGACTAATGGACAGACCGAACGAACCAATCAAACCCTGGAGCAGTATCTCCGCTGCTTTATCTGCCACCTACAGGATGATTGGGTGGATCTACTTCCATTAGCTGAGTTCTCGTATAACAACTCTCAGAGTGACTCCACTAAGCAGTCTCCTTTTTACTCTAATCTAGGTTATCATCCTAACATTCTACCACGATTTCCCATAGAAACGCCTTTACCAGCAGTGGCTGAAAGAATCATGTCTTTACAGAAGAATATGGATCTTCTAAAGGAGAATCGGCTCAGGAAAGGTACAAGAAAGCAGCAGATAAATTTCGTAAACCTGCACCAGCTTTCAAGGTAGGAGACTTGGTCTGGCTGTCAACCAGAAATCTTAAGTTAAGGATTCCATCGTCTAAGTTGGGACATAAGTACATTGGACCCTATAAAATCAGTAAAATTATAAGTGCCGTTGCTTGTCGTCTTCAACTGCCCAGAACTATGAGAATTCACCCTGTCTTTCATGTATCCCTACTAAAGGCTGCGACATCCAATACGTTTCCTGGATGTTCTTCTCCTTGCCCTGACCCAGTGCTAGTCGATGGTCAGGAAGAATTTGTGGTGGAAAGGATTTTAGATTCCAGGTTGTATAGAAATCAGTTACAATATCTGATTAAATGGCAGGGCTACCCAGTGGAGGACAACTCATGGGAACCAGTCAATAACGTTAATGCTCCTCGCTTGCTCCGTCAGTTTCATCAGAGGTACCCACACAAGCCTGGCCTGAGGTCATCCGGAGGTTGTCCCTAAGGGGGGAGTAATGTAAGGTTCTGTGTACATGTTCCTGAAACTCAGTTTGTTCGTCAGCCATTTTACTTTCTGTCTTGCTGCAGCTATCTTGCCCTCAGTCAAAATGGAGTTTCCAGCTTGCATGTTCCCGCCCTGATTCTCTCCTTTTGCTTCTTAAGCAGCCACAGCTGAGCAATCAGTGCTTCAGAATCTAGCCTGCAGTGAACCTGTGACCTGACTCCTAAAGCCTTGGACCTTGTACTCCAGCTATTCCTACTGAGGAACTCTGAAGCACTTTTGGACTCTGGAACCCTGCTCTTTGAAAGACCCACGTTTGCATGGACTTACGGTAACAGAGAAGAAGATCCTGAACCTGTTGTGGAGAGTGATTGCTGAGCTTAGATTACTCTGGCCTGCTGTGTCTCCTGCTTCTGTGTCTGCAAACTGTGTGACTATTTTGAAGATCCTGAACCTGTTGTGGAGAGTGATTGCTGAGCTTAGATTACTCTGGCCTGCTGTGTCTCCTGCTTCTGTGTCTGCAAACTGTGTGACTATTTTTGCCAACTTGTATGAAGTAATACAAGACTTTCTATATCAAACCTGTGTCTCATGTATTTTCATCGCACCCAAGCACAAGACGCTATATGAACTGTACTACATACATTACACAGGCTTTATAAACTTTTGTGAAACACTTGAGGGTTCAAAGTGCTCACAACAGATCTAGATAAGTACCTTAGGGGGTCTAGTTTCCAAAATGGTGTCACTTGTGGGGGGTTTCCACTGTTTAGGCGCATCAGGGGCTCTCCAAACGCGACATGGCATCCAATCTAAATTCCAGCCAATTTTAGTTTGAAAAAGTCAAACGTCGCTCCTTCCCTTACGAGCTCTGCCGTGTGCCCAAACAGTGGTTTTCCCCCACATATGGGGTATTGGCGTACTCAGGAGAAATTGCATAACAACCTTATCTGCCCATTTTCTCCTTTTACCCTTGTGAAAATAAAAAAAAAGTTTGTAAAAGATCATTTTTGTGGCTAAAAAGTAAAATATTCATTTTTTCCTTCCACGTTGCTTTAGTTACTGTGAAGCACCTGAAGGGTTAATAAACTTCTTGAATGTGGTTTTGAGTACCTTGAGGGGTGCAGTTTTTAGAATGGTGTCACTTTTGGGTATTTTCTGCCATATAGACCCTCAAAGTGACTTCAAATGTGAGGTGGTCCCTAAAAAAAATGGCTTTGTAAATTTTGTTGTAAAAATGAGAAATCGCTGGTCAACTTTTAACCCTTATAACTTCCTAACAAAAAAAAATTTTGGTTCCAAAATTGTGCTGATGTAAAGTAGACATGTGGGAAATGTTATTTCTTAACTATTTTGTGTGATATATTTCTCTGTTTTAAGGTAATAAAATTCAAAGTTTGAAAATTGCAAAATTTTAAATTTTTTTGCCATATTTGTGTTTTTTTCAAAAATAAACGCAAGTTATATCGAAGAAATTTTACCACTAACATGAAGTACAATATGTCACGAGAAAACAATCTCAGAATCGCGAAGATCCGTTGAAGCGTTCCAGAGTTATAACCTCATAAAGAGACAGTGGTCAGAATTGTAAAAATTGGCCCGGTCATTAACGTGCAAACCACCCTTGGGGGTGAAGGGGTTAAGATTTTGCAGTCAAATTAATAGGAAACTTTAAGAGGATTTGAAGCATTATTTTCATGTGAATTAGCATTAAAATTTGCTTTTATATCACTGTAAAAAAATAAATTAAAATAGGTTCCAAACAGGAGGAGATCATGAATGCATGCGTCTTTATTAGAGTTGAGCGATACTTTCGATATCCAAAAGTATCAGAATCGGAATGGTATCGCCGATTCGGCGATACCCGATACCGATACCGGAAATCCAATGTAAGTCTATGGGAACAAAATATCGGAATTAAAAAAAACCCATTCTTGCCTTGTTGGTTAATTGTACATGAAGGAAAACAACAAAGAGTAATGTAGAATGTATTGGGGAAGGTTGAGGAGACATTAAAGGCATAGATGTTTAACCCAATCAAATGGAATAGCATAAATATATATTTTTTTAAAGATGTTCGGATTGACGAAGAAATTGACAATGTTGTTAACGTTTTTTCTATTTTGGCAAATATGTATATTTCACAATTTCCATGCTCTTCACCTTTTTAACTTTTCACACACTTTCTCCTTCATAATCTTCAGCAGCATCATCTTTTTCATCAAATTATTCTTCATCTTCACCTTCTTTATCTTCTTCTTAAACTTCTTGCTATTCATCTTTTTGTTAACATTACTCATATTCTTCTTATTAAACTATTATTCTTATTCATATTGTACTTCATCTTCTTCATCATATTCTTATTTGTGACAGAGATTCCTGTACTTGTAATCTGTCAAAGTATGAATTTTTCATCCTTCCGTTCTTGCTGTCACAAAAGATTTAAATTACAACAGTATTTGTCCGTGTTCAGTTTAGCCTGCAGCAGCAGGCATTTTCCAGGGGCACCACGAGGAGGAACGGACTCACCCCCATACACTGCTTAGTCTTCTTCTGCTTAGAATTTAGAGCATATATTTTGCTCTTCATTTTGGTCTTATACTTCATGTTCTTCTGCTTTTTGATCTTCTGCTTATTGTTCTTAAGTCTCTTGTTCTGTAGCTTGTAGTTTGTCTTAACCTTCTTAGTCCTGTTTGGTAATCTTTTATTTCTTCTTTGTGATGGTGTTTAGGCTGGTTGGCTTGATGCTCGTCATCCTTGTGGTCGTCATCTTCTTCGGGGTGGTCATCAGGGTCGTCATCTTCATTGTTGGAGATCCAGAGTGATTACCCAAAAAAGCATTGAAAAAATCTTCAATTTGTAAATGTAGCAGAAGGTACAAGAGCCAATGCAAGTAACGAGGGCCAGCTGACTGCGCTGGAACCCGGAGGGGCAGCAGAAGGAAAAGAGCCAATGGCACAACCGAGGACCAGCTGACGTTACTGGGACACGGTTACTAAGCAGGAGGTACCTGTGCTCCAAAGCACTACCAAGGACCAGCAGACGTTGCTGGAACTCGGATACCGAGATGGAGGCACCTAGGCCAAAGGCACTGCGGAGAACCAGCTGACGGTACTGGAACCCGGACGGGTAGCAGAAGGTACAAGAGCCAATGCAAGTGACGTGGACCAGCTGACTGTGCTTGTAATGTATGTAGTACAGTTCATATAGCGTCTTGTGCTTGGGTGCGATGAACATACATGAGACACAGGTTTGATATAGAAAAGTCCTGTATTACTTCATACAAGTTGGCAGAAATAGTCACACAGTTTGCAGACACAGAAACAGGAGACACAGCAGGCCAGAGTAATCCAAGCTCAGCAATCACTCTCCAATACAGATTCAGGATCTTCTTCTCTGTTACCGTAAGTCCATGCAAACGTGGGTCTTTCAAAGAGCAGGGTTCAGAGTCCACAAGTGCTTCAGAGTTCCTCAGTAGGAATAGCTGGAGTACAAGGTCCAAGGCTTACAGGAGTCAAGTCACAGGTTCACTGCAGGCTAGATTCTGAAGCACTGATTGCTCAGCTGTGGCTGCTTAAGAAGCAAAGGAGAGAATCAGGGCGGGAACATGCAAGCTGGAAACTCCATTTTGACTGAGGGCAAGATAGCTGCAGCAAGACAGAAAGTAAAATGGCTGACGAACAAACTGAGTTTCAGGAATATATACATAGAACCTTACATTACTCCCCCCTTAAGGACAACCTCCGGATGACCTCAGACCAGGCTTGTGTGGGTACCTCTGATGAAACTGACGGAGCAAGCGAGGAGCATTAACGTTATTGACCGGTTCCCATGAGTTGTCCTCCACTGGGTAGCCCTGCCATTTAATCAGATATTGTAACTGATTTCTATACAACCTGGAATCTAAAATCCTTTCCACCACAAATTCTTCCTGACCATCGACTAGCACTGGGTCAGGGCAAGGAGAGGAACGTCCAGGAAACGTATTGGGTGTCGCAGCCTTTAGTAGGGATACATGAAAGACAGGGTGGATTCTCATAGTTCTGGGCAGTTGAAGACGACAAGCAACGGCACTTATAATTTTACTGATTTTATAGGGTCCAATGTACTTATGTCCCAACTTAGACGATGGAATCCTTAACTTAAGATTTCTGGTTGACAGCCAGACCAAGTCTCCTACCTTGAAAGCTGGTGCAGGTTTACGAAATTTATCTGCTGCTTTCTTGTACCTTTCTTGAGCCGATTCCAGATTTTCCTTTAGAAGATCCATATTCTTCTGTAAAGACGTGATTCTTTCAGCCACTGCTGGTAAAGGCGTTTCTATGGGAAATCGTGGTAGAATGTTAGGATGATAACCTAGATTAGAGTAAAAAGGAGACTGTTTAGTGGAGGCACTCTGAGAGTTGTTATACGAGAACTCAGCTAATGGAAGTAGATCCACCCAATCATCCTGTAGGTGGCAGATAAAGCAGCGGAGATACTGCTCCAGGGTTTGATTGGTTCGTTCGGTCTGTCCATTAGTCTGGGGATGAAAAGCAGAAGAAAGGTTTACTTTAATGTCCAATGCTGCACAGAAATTTTGCCAAAACCTAGAAGTGAATTGCACCCCTCGATCCGAAATAACCTCATCCGGTACTCCATGTAAGCGAAACACATCTTTAATCATCAAATCTGATGTCTGTTTTGCAGTGGGTAAGCCGACACAAGGGATAAAATGAGCTGCCTTTGTTAGACGGTCAACCACCACTAGAATGGTGTTCTTCCCCTGAGAGGTTGGTAACTCCACAATGAAGTCCATAGAAATGGATCCCCACGGGCGGGACGGGGTGGGAAGAGGCTGTAACAGACCAGTTGGTGAGGAGCGAGGTGTTTTGCATCTTGCACAGACCTCACATGAAGTGACATAATTCAAAACATCCTTCCTGCAAGTGGGCCACCAAAAGAAACGAGAAAGAAATTCCTGTGTCTTTAGAATTCCTCTATGCCCAGCTATCTTGGAATCGTGAATGAGTTGCAATACTCTCAATCTGACTGTTTCAGGAATATACAGGCGTTGTCCCTGAATCCACACACCCTTCTTAAAGACAAGACTTACGTCCCTTGGGGGTTGTGCCAAAAAGGAATCCGCATGGTATGCTTCCTTGATGTCCTTAAGTAGGTCTTGATTATGAATTACTCCTAGGAATCTAGAGTCAGGAAGAATAGTCTTAGGAGGAGTAATTGGACGTGTCTCTGCTGAGTAAATCCTAGAGAGTGCATCAGCCTTTCCATTGCGCGATCCTGGTCTATAAGAGATGATAAAATTAAATTGGTTTAAGAAAAGATTCCAGCGAGCCTGGCGAGGAGTCAGGCACTTAGCCGACCTGATAAACTCAAGGTTACGATGGTCTGTCAGGACGACTATTTGCTGTGCAGCTCCCTGAAGAAGGTGTCTCCATTCTTTGAAGGCGGCAATAATGGCCAACAACTCTCTATTGCCCACATCGTAGTTCCTCTCAGCCGAAGACAACTGCTGGGAAAAGAAGGCACAGGGATGCAAGACATTCTTCTCACCTGTTCTCTGAGAGAGTATAGCTCCAACGGCACAGTCTGAAGCATCCACTTCTATTATGAAGGCAAGCTCGGGGTTGGGATGTACTAGGATAGGTGCAGTGGTAAATTTATCTTTTAGACGGGAAAATGCTTCCTGGGCTTGGGGAGTCCAGGAAAACCTAGACTCTTTCCGGGTAAGTTGAGTGATAGGTGACACTACCTCAGAGAAATTTCTAATGAAACGTCTATAGAAGTTGGCAAACCCGATGAAGCGCTGTACCTCCTTCACATTTCTAGGACTTGGCCAATCCTTGATGGCTTGGGTTTTGCTTCCATCCATACTAATTCCTTGTGTAGATAGTACATACCCCAGAAATTGAATTTCGGTCCTATGGAATTCACACTTTTCAAGTTTGATGTAAAGATGATTTTGTCTTAGACGTTCCAAGACCATTCTCACATGTCCATGATGTTCCTCTGTGGAGTTAGAAAAAATTAGAATATCATCCAAATAAATTACCACGAATGTATCTAGGAGATCCCTGAAGATGTCATTCACCAAGTGTTGGAAAGTGGCTGGGGCGGTACTCAGACCAAAAGGCATAACTAGATATTCAAAGTGTCCATAGCGTGACCTGAATGCAGTCTTCCATTCATCCCCAGGTCTAATACGGACTAAGTTATAGGCCCCACAAAGATCTAATTTAGAAAAAATTTTGGCATGTCGCACTCTCTCCAATAACTCAGGGATTAAAGGCAATGGATAACGGTTTCTAATAGTAACCTTATTGAGTTCCCTATAGTCTACGCATGGTCTCAGAGATCCATCTTTCTTCTTTACAAAGAAGATGGGTGCACCTGCAGGAGATGAAGAGGGGCGTATGAAGCCCTTGGCTAGATTTTCATCTATGTAATCCTTTAAAGCCTTTAGCTCGGGCCCCGCCAGGGGGTAGATCTTACCAAAAGGTATCTCTGCTCCAGGCAATAATTCAATTGGACAATCATATGGACGGTGAGGAGGAAGCTGGTCAGCGTTCTTCTTGTCACATAAATCCACATAGTCCTGGTATACAGCTGGTAGTTCAGGGACTGACATGATTCCTTTAGGAACAGAGCAAGCTGAAACTTTTGGACTCATCTGTTTCTCTGGAAAGTGTAATTCCTTGGTCTTCCAGTTAATGGTAGGATTCTGAGCCTGCAGCCATGGTAGCCCTAGAATAATGGGAAAGTGGGGAGAAGAGATAAGCATAAAGGACAGTTTCTCTTGATGATCTTTACCCATAAGAACCCTCAAAGGCTCTGTTTCCTGATCCACTGGTCCAGAGGTCAGCAGGGAGCCATCCACAGTTTCCATCTGTACTGGAGTAGCCTTCTTCACTGAACGTATTCCCTGTTTCAGAGCAAAGGAGACATCCATAAAATTTCCACTTGCCCCTGAGTCGATCATAGCAGAGCTAGACACCCAAGCTGAGTCAACCCAGAGTTTGATGGAAAGAAAGCAATGAGAATTGTTTTTCTTACAACTCAGCTGGGACACCGCTGAGGAAACTTGAAAAATGGCAGCGTTTACACAGTCAACGTCCTCAGAGGTAACGGAGTTTAAGTCCGAGAAATCAAGATCTGTTGCTGCAGATCTCTCTGGAGCCTGAGGCTCGGACCTGACAGATCCCCTCTCGCAACACTCACAATGAATGAGTGCTGCAGTAGTCTTACGAGAACGGCTGGGGCAGTTTATAATGAAGTGCCCTGACTTACCACAATAGAAACATAGATTCTCCTTAAAACGATGTTCCTTGCGTGCATCACTAACCCGTCGTTGTAAAGAGTCTACCTGCATGGGTTCAGGTTCAGGTTCCCGTGTAATCCTACTCAAAGGTTCCTTAGCTGGAGAGGAAGGTAGGAAAAGGTTAGTACGATTGCTTTCGAACCATCTCTCTTGCCTGCGTTCAGTCAGACGAGTATCAATACGGATGCAGTAGTTAATAAAGTCACCTAACGCAGTGGGAGGGTCGGCACGAGCAAGTTCATCCTTAATCAGTGGAGATAACCCCTTTCGAAAAATAGATTTTTTGGCGGAACTGTCCCAGGTGGTATCAAGGGCCCATCTCCTGAAATCCAAGGCATATTCAGCTACTGAGTGCTTACCTTGGCGCAAAGCTAACATGGCTGCTTCAGCTGTTGCACCTCGATTGGGGTCATCAAACACCTGCCCCATGGCTGAAATAAAATCATCAAGGTGATTCAAACAATCATCCTCAGTCTCAATCAGAGGGTTTGCCCACATTAAAGCCTTGTTGGTAAGCAACATAATTATAGTAAGCACCTTAGATCGTTCAGTGGGAAATTGTGAAGCATGTGCAAAAAAAAAAGATTGCATTGATTAATAAATCCCCTGAATTTCTCACGTTCACCGCCAAAACGAAAAGGGGGCAACTTGGGAATCCCAGCACTCGGGGCTACGGCAGGAGCCTGGACTCGCCCCTCTAGAACCTCAATCCTGGCTCGCAAATCCTGGGTAGTCTGTCCAACCACTTGCAAATTGTGATTATTGAGGTCCTGTAGATTTGTAAAACGTGTCCTTATATTCTGCAAATCTGCAAGGATATTATCAGTCACTCCGCAAAGTTCCTTTATGCGGGCCTCCATTTTCCAGATCTTTTAAGACAGGATTACTGGAAGAAGAGGAGAGAAAAAAAAAACAATAGTGTTCACCTGTGGCAACACTGCAGAGAGAAAAAAAAATTAAGGGAACTGCTCACCTGGAATGGTTGTGAGAAGTCACAACCACTATCATCACAGAAAGTTTCAACCAGACATCTGATATCCAGAGTTACAGCAGACAAAAAAGAGAAAAGAAAGGAAAAAAAAAAAAAAAACAATAGTGTTTACCTGTGGTAACACTGCAAAAAGAAAAAACTTAAGGGAATTGCTCACCTGGAATGGTTGTGAGAAGTCACAACCACTGTCATCACAGAAAGTACAACCGGACGTCTGATATCCACAGTACAGCAGACACAGCCTTCCAGACCCAGCAGACACTAACGTTTTGGCTTCAGAATCTTGTAATGTATGTAGTACAGTTCATATAGCGTCTTGTGCTTGGGTGCGATGAACATACATGAGACACAGGTTTGATATAGAAAAGTCCTGTATTACTTCATACAAGTTGGCAGAAATAGTCACACAGTTTGCAGACACAGAAACAGGAGACACAGCAGGCCAGAGTAATCCAAGCTCAGCAATCACTCTCCAATACAGATTCAGGATCTTCTTCTCTGTTACCGTAAGTCCATGCAAACGTGGGTCTTTCAAAGAGCAGGGTTCAGAGTCCACAAGTGCTTCAGAGTTCCTCAGTAGGAATAGCTGGAGTACAAGGTCCAAGGCTTACAGGAGTCAAGTCACAGGTTCACTGCAGGCTAGATTCTGAAGCACTGATTGCTCAGCTGTGGCTGCTTAAGAAGCAAAGGAGAGAATCAGGGCGGGAACATGCAAGCTGGAAACTCCATTTTGACTGAGGGCAAGATAGCTGCAGCAAGACAGAAAGTAAAATGGCTGACGAACAAACTGAGTTTCAGGAATATATACATAGAACCTTACAGTGCTGGAACCCAGAGGGGCAAGAGAAGGAAAAGAGCCAATGGCACAACCGAGTACCAGCTGACGTTACTGGGACACGGTTACTAAGCAGGAGGTACCTGTGCTCCAAAGCACTACCAAGGACCAGGAGACGTTGCTGGAACTCAGATACCGAGATGGAGGCACCTAGGCCCAAGGCACTGCGGAGAACCAGCTGACTGTACTGGAACCCGGACGGGTAGCAGAAGGTACCCATGGAAATTTAAGTTGACAGGCCGCAAGCCGGCCGCAGTTACCGAATCCCACAGTACTACAGTGGGTGATTGTCCTATTGTCACAACGGAAACAGCCTTTATTTGCATATCCCGCAGCACACATAGGAAGCACCTAAACTCCAGGCACCATAGAGTCGGCTAACCCGACCGCAACACGACAGGACTACTTATTGGAGGCTAAGTGACGTTTACACTGACAGGAAACAGATGGCATGCTGTAACCAGTCTGGGCAGGAGTGAGTACCCGTGCCAATGACACTTCCGAGCAACAACTGTCGGTGTTGGAGCCCAGGGATGAGAAGAGAACCGGTTGGAGGCAGCAGGACTTTTTGCCGTTCACACAGCAGGGGAACAGATGACATTACTGAACCCCAGTAACACAGGAGCAAGTGTTGACTGTGCTAACAGCACTTCCGAGCAACAACTGGCGGTGTTGTAGCCCAGGGATGAGAAGAGAACATGGTGGAGGCAGCAGGACTTTTTGCCGTTCACACAGCAGGGGAACAGCTGACATTACTGAACCCCAATAACACAGGAACAAGTGTTCACTGTGCTAAAAGCACTTCCGAGCAACAACTGGCGGTGTTGTAGCCCAGGGATGAGAAGAGAACATGGTGGAGGCAGCAGGACTTTTTGCCGTTCACACAGCAGGGAACAGCTGACATTACTGAACCCCAATAACACAGGAGCAAGTGTTCACTGTGCTAACAGCACTTCCGAGCAACAATGGCGGTGTTGTAGCCCAGGATGAGAAGAGAACATGGTGGAGGCAGCAGGACTTTTTTGCCGTTCACACAGCAGGGAACAGCTGACATTACTGAACCCCAATAACACAGGAGCAAGTGTTCACTGTGCTAACAGCACTTCCGAGCAACAACTGGCGGTGTTGTAGCCCAGGGATGAGAAGAGAACATGGATGGAGGCAGCAGGACTTTTTGCCGTTCACACAGCAGGGAACAGCTGACATTACTGAACCCCAATAACACAGAGCAAGTGTTGCACTGTGCTAACAGCACTTCCGAGCAACAACTGGCGGTGTTGTAGCCAGGGATGAGAAGAGAACATGGTGGAGGCAGCAGGACTTTTGCCGTTCACACAGCAGGGAACAGCTGACATTACTGAACCCCAATAAACAGGAGCAAGTGTTAATGTGCTAACAGCACTTCCGAGCAACAACTGGCGGTGTTGTAGCCCAGGGATGAGAAGAGAACATGGTGGAGGCAGCAGGACTTTTTGCCGTTCACACAGCAGGGGAACAGCTGACATTACTGAACCCAAAACACAGGAGCAAGTTTCACTGTGCTAACAGCACTTCCGAGCAACAACTGGCGGTGTGTAGCCCAGGGATGAGAAGAGAACATGGTGGAGGCAGCAGGATTTTTGCCGTTCAAAAAAAAAAAAAAAAAAAAAAAAAAAAAAAAAAAAAAAAAAAAAAAAAAAAAAAAAAAAAAAAAAAAAAAAAAAAAAAAAAAAAAAAAAAAAAAAAAAAAAAAAAAAAAAAAAAAAAAAAAAAAAAAAAAAAAAAAAAAAAAAAAAAAAAAAAAAAAAAAAAAAAAAAAAAAAAAAAAAAAAAAAAAAAAAAAAAAAAAAAAAAAAAAAAACACAGCAGGGGAAAAGCTGACATTACTGAACCCCATAACACAGGAGCAAGTGTTACTGTGCTAACAGCACTTCGAGCAACAACTGGCGGTGTGTAGCCAGGGATGAGAAAGAACATGGTGGAGGCAGCAGGACTTTTTGCCGTTCACACGAAACAGCTGACATTACTGAACCCCAATAACACAGGAGCAAGTGTTCACTGTGCTAACAGCACTTCCGAGCAACAACTGGCGGTGTTGTAGCCCAGGGATGAGAAGTAGAACATGGTGTGGAGGCAGCAGGATTTTTTGCCGTTCACACAGCAGGGGAACAGCTGACATTACTGAACCCCAATAACACAGGAGCAAGTGTTCACTGTGCTAACAGCACTTCCGAGCAACAACTGGCGGTGTTGTAGCCCAGGGATGAGAAGAGAACATGGTGGAGGCAGCAGGATTTTTGCCGTTCACACAGCAGGGGAACAGCTGACATTACTGAACCCCAATAACACAGGAGCAAGTGTTCACTGTGCTAACAGCACTTCCGAGCAACAACTGGCGGTGTTGTAGCCCAGGGATGAGAAGAGAACATGGTGGAGGCAGCAGGACTTTTGCCGTTCACACAGCAGGGGAACAGCTGACATTACTGAACCCCAATAACACAGACAAGTGTTCACTGTGCTAAAGCACTTCCGAGCAACAACTGGCGGGTTGTAGCCAGGGATGAGAAGAGAACATGGTTTGGAGGCAGCAGGATTTTTGCCGTTCACACAGCAGGGGAACAGCTGACATTACTGAACCCCAATAACACAGGAGCAAGTGTTCACTGTGCTAACAGCACTTCGAGCAACAACTGGCGTGTTGTAGCCAGGATGAGAAGAGAACATGGATGGAGGCAGCAGGATTTTTTGCCGTTCACACAGCAGGGAACAGCTGACATTACTGAACCCAATAACACAGGAGCAAGTGTTACTGTGCTAACAGCACTTCCGAGCAACAACTGGCGGTGTTGTAGCCCAGGGATGAGAAGAAACATGGTGGAGGCAGCAGACTTTTGCGTTCACACAGCAGGGGAACAGCTGACATTACTGAACCCAATAACACAGGAGCAAGTGTTCACTGTGCTAACAGCACTTCCGAGCAACAACTGGCGGTGTTGTAGCCAGGGATGAGAAGAGAACATGGTGGAGCAGCAGGATTTTTGCCGTTCACACAGCAGGGAACAGCTGACATTACTGAACCCCAATAACACAGGAGCAAGTGTTCACTGTGCTAACAGCACTTCCGAGCAAACAACTGGCGGTGTTGTAGCCAGGGATGAGAAGAGAACATGGTGTGGAGGCAGCAGATTTTGCCGTTCACACAGCAGGGAACAGCTGACATTACTGAACCCCAATAACACAGGAGCAAGTGTTCACGTGCTAACAGCACTTCGAGCAACAACTGCGGTGTTGTAGCCCAGGGATGAGAAGAGAACATGTGGAGCAGCAGGACTTTTTGCCGTTCACACAGCAGGGAACAGCTGACATTACTGAACCTCCAATAACACAGGAGCAAGTGTTCACTGTGCTAACAGCACTTTTCGAGCAACAACTGGCGGTGTTGTAGCCCAGGGATGAGAAGAGAACATGGTGGAGGCAGCAGGATTTTTTGCCGTTCACACAGCAGGGAACAGCTGACATTACTGAACCCATAACACAGGAGCAAGTGTTCACTGTGCTAACAGACTTCCGAGCAACACTGGCGGTGTTGTAGCCAGGGATGAAAGAGAACATGGTGGAGGCAGCAGGACTTTTTGCCGTTCACACAGCAGGGGAACAGCTGACATTACTGAACCCCAGTAACACAGGAGCAGTGTTGACTGTGCTAACAGCACTTCCGAGCAACAACTGGCGGTGTTGTAGCCCATGGATGAGAAGAGAACATGGTGGAGGCAGCAGGACTTTTGCCGTTCACCAGCAGGGGAACAGCTGACATTACTGAACCCAATAACACAGGAGCAAGTGTTGACTGTGCTAACAGCACTTCCGAGCAACAACTGGCGGTGTTGTAGCCCAGGGTCAAGGAGGATGTTTAAATACTATATCAAGTATTTTCCTTGTTACGTGTCAATTAAAAATGTCTATACTCCAAACAAGAGAAATATAACCTTTAGTACCATAAGATGATGATTTAACTTAAAAAAATATATGTAAATTAATAATTTACAAACATAAACGCATACATTAACATGTTGAAAAGCAATGCAAACCACAATTAAAATAGGTTAAATAATCTGCTATACGGTTTAAAATAAAAGCATACAAGTACATATCAGAATCCATTAATGATGGCTAAGTAACAGTATGTACACCATTTTTATTGTGTAGACAATGAATGGCTGACTTAAAAACATAATCAGCATTACAAGTTATCTTTGACATTCATAAAACTTGACATTTGGTGAATAATATCACTAAAAATTTTAAAAAATATCTAAAATTTCCATCATGTAATACTGATAATATGTGCCAATCATTTATATTAACAAACAAATAATTTAAAAAGTGCATAGTGCAGAGTGAAAACAGATATTTATGCCTGACTGTGGACTTGCAAGCATGACATCGGATAGATAAGGTATATATACATGAGACTGCATAGCCACAGATGGTGAATGGCGATGTAATACTGTACCTCAATAAAGTGTGCGTTACTACTACATCCTTTTTTTTATATAGCTTTATAAAAGGTTACGTGCATGTATGGTTGCGCCTTTGTTTGGACGCACAGACTGGCTTCCTGCTGTGACGCGTTGGGTATTGGAGCGTCTGTACGTCTTATGACGCAGACTAACATTCACGGTGCGCATCGTTCATCATCGCAAGCGTACCGACAACACAAAGGCGTTGTCATGACTGCTTTACTCAGTAAACATGCACTTATGATGAAACATACACGCATGTGCCCTATTACATAACAAGCTACAAGAAAAACGAGTGTGAGGTGTGACACAGCTGTTTTGTTAAGGTACAGTATTATATCGACATTGTACAGGTGTCGCTATTCAGTCTGATAAATAGATATCATTCACCTATTCTATCAGTTGTCGTTCTTTCAGCACCACTTACAGGTAGATATTTTGCTATTGTGACTATGCACTATTGACTTTACCAAGGTAATGCATGATTTTTGTTAGAGATTATCATGTTTACATGAAGGACCTTTATGATATGGGCTGTTAACTTTCTAATTAAATATGTATTTTTTAAAATGACACAAATATAAGTAATGTTGAAGAGGACTATTCCTACATGCATTGTTTGCACAATATTACAGGTGTACATCACGTCCCTTAATCAACATTGGATTATTATATTTACTTGTATGCTTTTATTTAAAAGGCAAGAACACTGAAGTATAACCTTCGCACTGCAGCAGTTGTTAAACTTCAACCCACATTATGCACTTACAACATTGCAGCATTTGAGTCATGATGTGAGTTGGATTTGTCTAAGCTATGGAGTGACAAGGTTGACCATCAGTATCCTATAGCATAAGTAGGCTTTTGTGTTTGCATTTGATTTCCACATGTGCATATCTGTAATAATATGTCACAATTATTTTGTTACAGATTTGTGACAAAGACTAATCATTTTATGGTTTTAAAGTTGACGTTTCAAATGTTTACAGCTTAGAAATCAGGGTGTAGCCTCATATCTATGTGTAGCACTAGACACTTTGACATGTCATGTTTTTTTAACCATGATTAGGTAGCTAGCAGTAATTTTTGCCGGACACACAGCAGGGGAACAGCAGGCATTACTGAACCCCACAAACACATCAGCGATTGTTTTCATCTGTGCATCTAACACTTCTGAGCAGCAACTGGCGGTGTTGAAGCCCAGGGTCAAGGAGGGTGTAGGCAGAGGCCTAGTATGAGATGTTTGAAGTTGAAGTTGTAGTTAGCAGCAGTAATTTTTGCCAGACACACAGCAGGGGAACAGCAGGCGTTACTGAACCCCACAAACATATCAGCGATTGTTTTCATCTGTGCATCTAACACTTCTGAGCAGCAACTGGCGGTGTTGAAGCCCAGGGTCAAGGAGGGTGTAGGCAGAGGCCTAGTATGAGATGTTTGAAGTTGAAGTTGTAGTTAGCAGCAGTAATTTTTGCCAGACACACAGCAGGGGAACAGCAGGCGTTACTGAACCCCACAAACACATCAGCGATTGTTTTCATCTGTGCATCTAACACTTCTGAGCAGCAACTGGCGGTGTTGAAGCCCAGGGTCAAAGAGGGTGTAGGCATAAAATATTGAGTTATTGCCTTGTTACGTGGCCATTGCAAATGTATGTACTTCAAACAAGAATAAATGAAGTTTTACTAGGACAATAAAATGATGAATTTCAATTCCAAGAATAGAAAAATATTTATACTTGAGAGTCCGCTGTGGTTGATACCGTTTAATGGCTAACTGAAAATATGGTAACAAATTCCAAGCTTTCCAGACTACTCAGGTCTCTTCATCAGGCTAAGACTAAAACAAAAAATGAAGAATCACATATTTCTACACACAACAGGACACAGGAATAGGTAAGACAAGTGAGGGAGGGACAAGTGAGGGGAGACCGGCCAAAAAATGAGAACAAGGATGAATTATCAGCGCCACACAATAAGAGAAAAAATAATGGATTTACCTGTGGCAAAACACTTTTGTATGCCCGGTCATAGCATGATGGATATGGAATTACTGGTATTAAAATATTACTTCAAATATGAGAAAGATACAAAGGTTTCAGAATATAAGCTCATCATGACCTTTGACACTGTTAGTGATGGAATGAATAGATCACACGGATTTATGTCATTCTATATCAATTAAGGAATCTGCGTCTCTGCCCTTCCAGGGGCATGAAAACACAAAACCAGACCCCAATCAGAGGGCAATAAAACTTTCTATCGTTATCTAGGAACTGTTCCAATATTTATGTTCATCCCTCTGTGATAATGACAGTTCTGCTACACGTCACTTACTTGTCTTACCTATTGCACTATTCCTGTGTCCTGTTGTGTATAGAAATATGTGATGCTTCATTTTTTGTTTTAGTCTTTGCCTGATGAAGAGACGTGAGTAGCCTCGAAAGCTTGCAATTTGTTACCATCTTTTCAGTTATCCATTCAAAGGTATCAACCACTGCGGACTCTCAAGTCTAAATATTTATCTATCTACTGGCTAACACGGTACAAAGATACACATGTTTCCTAACTTCAAGAATAAAAATAAAGACACTGCAAATATAAACGCATATATGCACATGCCAACAAGAAATGGAACAACACACACCACCAAAAAATTGGTTACAAAATATAGTGTTGTAAATTTAAGAATAAAAGTCCATTTTTGTATTTATGAATAATGCTTAAGGAACGCTATGTTAAACCATAACATAGTGAAGACAATGGATTTTGTAATAGTCGTCACTCATCATCATCATCATTGCAATTTAGATGTGACAGTCACAGACATTTCAATTATTTAAGTTAATAAAATAGTTACTTTGTACACCATGTATGACATGTCCAGCATGGACTCATCAATGTGATGACACAATAATGTACGATAAAAAATAACCATTTAAAAAAACATAATGCATTGTCACAATTTAAGTGTGTGCCTGCAAGTGTAGGTGAAACAAAGGCTACGGATAGCAAAGGTATATTCTATGTCTGTATCAGACAGTGGACAGCCTCTGATGGGTAATGGCGATGTTATACTGTACGTCAATAAAGTCTGCGGCTGCAATCATGCATTTTTTGCTTGTACAGTGTTGAAGAGGGTAAAAGCATGTCTGGTTGCGCAAGGCTTTATCCGTCAACACTACCTTCCTACTGTCACGCGTAGGGTAGGGTAGCATGTGTCAATTAGATGACTCTATAAAAAGTGACGTTACGCAGCGTTATTGTGCCCTAGGGACGCCAAAAATACGACAGCAGTAATCATTTACTGTCTAATACTCCACCTATGACCAACAAAAAAAGACCGTTCCCTCTTTAACAATCTACAAGACTAACAAGCATCTGACTTTATTGAGGTACAGTATTACATCGACATTGTCCATGAGTAACTATGCACTGTGATACCTATATACCATTATTAATTTATATCTGTTGTGGTTGTTTCAACAGCACTTGCAGGTATAACTACCTATTGTCAGTATGCATGATACACTTTCTAGATGTAATAATTTATTATTGCACATTTTTACCAGGTTTAGATGCTGGCCATTTCATATATGGTGTGTGAAGTTACAGTTGGCATCAGTATGTGTATTTTATAATGTCTGTCATAAATAAAACTCGTGATGATGATGATGAGGATTTTATGATTCGTACATCTATTGACTGCATTATCTTACAGGTACAGATAAAGTTCCTTAAAAAGCATTAATTGATAACTATGAAATGTACTTTTATGCATTAATTTCAAAAAGTGAAGACTATGTTTTAGTTTTTGTTACCATTTGTAATAGACATGTGCAGATATGCGCTGTGATGACAAATTATTATTTGTCCATATTTGTAATAAAAATTTATCATTCTAGGCCTGGAAAACTTCACAATTTCCTGTTTTAAGCGTAACAATCAGGGTGACGGCTCTTCCCTATTTGGGGCATGTTCGACATGGGTTTTTCTGTGCATGTGTAGGGAACAGGAGACTTCTTGCCGTACACACAGCAGGGGAACAGCTGGCGTTACTGAACCCCACTAACACTATAGCTTGTGTATTGGTCTGTGGACACGACACTTCTGAGCAGCAACTGGCAGTGTTGTAGCCCAGGGAGTAGAGTTCAGGTGGTAGAAAGATGAACATAACAGGAGACATGGATAACGTTGCGAACCAGTTATTTAATCTGAAAACGGACAGACAAATTCTGGCGAGATCCATGCCTTGTTCATTTTCAGAAAAGTAAGCCGGTCTACATTATCGGAGGATAGTCGCATGCGACGGTCTGTTAGTACACCACCTGCAGCACTAAAGACGCGCTCCGATAATACACTGGCAGCAGGGCAAGCCAGCACCTCCAATGCATACTGGCTAAGCTCTGGCCATGTATCCAGCTTAGAGACCCAAAACTTGAATGGGGAAGAGCCATCTGGGAGTACACTGAGAGGGAAAGACATGTAGTCTGTCACCATCTTACGGAAACGTTGCCTCATGCTGACTGGAGCCGTCTCGGATGGTGTAGACATTTGTGGCGCTGCCACAAAACTTCGCCACATTTGGAACATACTGGTCTTGCCCTGTGCAGAGGCGCTGCTTGTGCTCCCTCTTGTTGCAGAGCTGTCTCCACTGCCTTGACGCACAGAGCTGCTTTGTAAAGCAGTAGCAGCAGCAGTGCTCTCGGCTGGAATGGAGAAGATTATGGATTGCACCAGTGTGTCTTGGTACTCCCGCATTTTACGCTCCCGGTTCAACGGTGTGATGAGGCTTTGTAAGTTGTCCCGGTAGCGAGGGTCTAGGAGGGTGTACACCCAATAATCAGACGTGGTGAGAATGTGGGCGATGCGGCGGTCGTTTCTCAGGCACTGCAGCATGAAATCAACCATGTGCTGCAGACTCCCAACTGGCCAAGAAACGCTGTCCCCTGCAAGAGGCGTAATCTCTGCCTGCTCTGCATCACCCCACCCTCGCTCTACATACTGACTAGAGCGTTGTGTACCTCCCTCTGGAGCGATGTCTTCCTCCTCCATTGACTCTCCTCATCCTCCTCACAAAGTGAGCCCTGCCCAGCCCTTTGTGAGGAACCACGTTGCGCTGACTGTCCAGAAGGTGATGGAATTTGTGACTCCTCATCCTCCACCTCTTCCAAAACCTCATCCTTAGTGCTTGCAGTGTTTTTTGAAGCAGGCAGATAAGGGGGACAGTCAGCCTGACTAGTGCATCATCTACACTCGCCATCCGCGTTGACTCATCAAACGCACGCAAAACGTGGCAGATGTCCTTCATAGAGGCCCACTCAGTAGTGGTGAAGTGTGAACGGCGCAAATTTCGAGTTGATTGCGCCTGATGCAGCTGATACTCCATTACTGCTGGCTGCTGCTCACACAACCGCTCCAACATATGTAACGTGGAATTCCACCTGGTGGGTACGTCACATATGATGCAATGTTCAGGAAGGCGAAATCTGCGTTGCAGAGCTGCAATGCGCGATCTGGCCATGCTGGAACGTCGCAAGTGAGCGCACTCTAGGCGGACTTTGTGCAGCAGTGCATCAAGATCCGGATAGTCCCTCAAAAAGCTCTGCAGCCCAATTTTGAGCACATGTCCCCAGACATGGTAGTGGGGGTTCCCAAAGGCCCCAAGCTGCCCCGATTTCGGCCATTGTAACATCCCAAAACCCGGGGCGGAGATTCGTGCCCAAAACCAAACACGTCGCTCTCCTGCTTGTGGATTCCAGAGCCCCTGCGCTGTGTGGCTTCGATTCCCAGGAAAATTTAATTTCGGCGGCTTTTGAGTTTGGCCCGGCTGTGCTCATATCGGCGCATAGGTAAGGTTCAGGGTCCTGTGGAGGTAGACCTGGGCTCCCGCAGCGATGATTTGGGGAACGGAGTGGGGGAGGAGTCAATGTGGACAGCTTGATTCCCGCAATCCCTTTGGGGTTGGAAACACGTACAGGCCCCCTCGCAAATTCTGTCCCCGGGTCCACAAAATGACCCAATGGGCATGAGGGAAAGGATCGTCCCCCCCCCCCCCCCCCTGGAGGGTACTGGTCCCCGATCGGTGGGAGGGGACGCTACGCGGCGTTTAGTAGCGATGTTTAAAATTTCCCAAAATGCTTTTGCAAACCAGGGGGTTGCCCGTGAAAAAAATCGGCTGGGCCATTGTATTGTGTGACGCCAATGCCTTAAGTTACGGAAATGTCAGTCTCCACCAAAATGAATGCAGCATTTCAAGGGGGCAGGAGTTTTGCAATGCCGCATTCGAGCCGTGCTGTGGTGGTTTGCCCGGGATGGCCGTCTTTTTCCATGCCTTGTACCCATGGCTGTTTTTGGGCCCGGGAGTGGAGGATGACAGGAAAATTTCGGTGGGTGGAATAACACTGGGTCTCTGGACAAAAAGTGACAGAGGTTCTTCCCTGGCGATCCTGGAGGAAGCCGAACCGCTGTGTGTGAGGGAGGAAGGGCTCCAACAGAGTGAAGATGAGGTGCTGCGTTGGTTGGCCTCCTTTTAATGTGTCTTTGTAACTCAACAATGCTTTGACCCCACATGTTTCCCCAAAATTTTGTGGTATTAAGGTTATGACCTTTTTCCTTTTTTACTTTTTTTTATTCACAGCTTGCTTTGACTAGCAAATTTCTCGCAAGGTGCAAAAAGGACACGCAGTGCAAGTCCTGGGGTGCCCCTTTTTGGTGTTGGAAGAGAACTGTACGACGG